>CM067221.1:50144555-50227913 GCA_034190945.1 Octodonta nipae | reverse complement strand
GAAAAAAAATGAATACTTATAAGAATTAATATTAACCTACATAAGAATCATCACGAATAATTTTTGCGCCGTGTGTTATGAGTGCTTGACTATTGAAACGGTGTTGAGTGTAGAAAACAAATGTTTGTTGGTAGGGTACAAACTTTTTACTATATATCTGTGACATACCAAAGGTTCCACAGCTTTGCATTTGGGTACTTAGTATTGTAGTAATCCGTTAATCGTGTACAATAAATGTAGTCAGAAACACCAGATTCCTTACCTTTTTCGAAGTAAGAATAGCAGATTCACAGAGAGATGTAACATCAGAACAGTAGCATGGAAAACACCCTTCGGGAAGGTCTTGCTTTAATCCAAAGTGACCTGGTTTACATTGACCACAATATCTCCCTTCCACATTTTCCTAAACAATAAAATAAATAAAAATACAAATAAATCAATTTAAAATAACTTTTAAAATATATTCGAATTAATCAAAAATTATATGTTGAGTGACCAAACGTTAATCTTTCTTTTGTGATGTCATTTCAGTTTGTTGATTATGATTACATTTGCTAAATTCAAATATAAAATTGAAACTCTTGAGACACGATGGTGTACCACTCAAGCTGAGCTTGCTACATTTCATTAACATGTGTTGGACACGAAAATCTATATCAAAAGAATAGGTAGGTACTTGCCGAGATATTGCGTTTCTTCAATAAGGACGATAGAACCAATATAAAACATTATAGAGGAATAAGTTTGCTGAATTATATAATCAAACTCTTCTCGAAAAAAAATTAAAGCTCGTGAATTTTGGCTTAAACAAGTAACCTTTACATTTCCTCAGATGTCTTGACAGTAGCGGAAAAAAATATTTATAAACCTCATAGAACAAAATATTTTATAAAATATTCCTGATATATTTTATATTTCAAATCAAACTTTCAATATATTTATTATTTATATATTTTGTAATAAAATTATAATCTGAAATATTTATATATATATTATATATATATATTTATATATATATATTTAAATATATCACGAAATATTTTAGACAACATATGCATTCTGAAATATTATCAAAATTCACAAATCAAACATTAAATATTTAATAAATATTGCATGCTGTGTGGAAACCTGTCACACCAGAAATTTTATAAAAATATAAAAAAGTGAAACGGAAGTAATCTAATGTATAAAAATCTTGTGTCACGGTGTTTGGGGTCAAACTCCTCCGAAACGGTTCGACCAATATTTATGAAATTTTGGATATATATTTTATTGTGATGAGAATAGGTCGTACCCCTAGTTGATTAGGGTGTCCCTATCCAGAAAAAAATATTAATTTCTTTTGAAAACTGCCATAAATATCAAAAGTTTTCAAAGAGGTCAAAAATGACAAAAATGCCCAATATATGAAAAATATGAAAACTGTATTTTGTAGAGCTATATAAATTTTATTCATGGATGATGATGTTAAAATGGCATTCACACCAAAATCTGAAAATGTTGGGGCTGTGAAAATTAACAAATAATTTTTTTTATACGTCAATTTGTGTAGCCCCTGGGAAGCATTTTCATATCTAACGGAGCGTATTGCAATCCGAATATGCACGAAGGGATGTACGAATGAAATAGTTAGTTTTGTCATTCGCATGAATGCAATTTTCTTGTTGGTAAAATCGATTTTGTTCAAAACGTCATTATTCTAAATATGCAAGTAAAAAACGTTTTTAATATTTTGACAAATAAAAACAAAACTTTATTTTTCAAAATTGCCACTGGTTGGGAACCTCATAAGGAGCTTTTGAAGCCATTAAAAATAGTTGATAGAAATTTGGCCAAGAAGAGTCAATAATCGCCCCAACAAATTGCTGGATTTCAGCAATCGACTTCGCAAGAAAATAATGAAATTGATTATAAAACTATTCATGACGAACCCCAAATTTCTAACGATAATTCGATTATGGAAACATTATGGAAAGATTTTATAAGAAACCTTAACGAAAGAAGAATTAAGATATGATCCACTTGAGTTCACACCAGCAATTCAATTTGCGAATACGAACGTGGCTTATAAAATGTGTTTCGCTAAAATCCGAGCTCTGATATGCTGCGTTGGATATGAACATGCAGCCGGGACGAGTCAGCTAATCTACTAGTATCATTTCAATTGTAGAAATACTCAAACATTTAATGCTAAGATTTTTATATGATATAATTACCTTGCACAGACAGTTATCTCCGCACAGTTTTGAATTTAAGATCCCTCTGGAATCACAGGTGCACGGTTCACATTTCGGCCAACCGTGGTAACCTACAGCACACTTATCACAATTTTCACCGGAATACCCATCGAAACATATACATTTGCCTGCTTCCTCTCCGTATTGAATGCAAGCTGACGTACCTTCAGCGGAACAAGAACAGGGAAAACAAGGTTGGCTGGCAGCAGGCGAGATGAAGACTGGTCGGTAGTAATCCTGAATGCATAACTCACAGTTCACTCCTGTGGTGAAGTCCTAGAAAATAAATAAAAAGGAAGGTAAGGTAAGAATTTAATTGAATATATTGAAAATCTCATCTATACTATTATAAAATTTGAAGTTTGTTTGTTTGTTCGGGCATCACGTAAGAACTACTGAACTGATTTTGCTGAATCTTTTTTGCTGCAAAGCCTATAGTTTGACTTAAAATCTGGTAGATATTTTATCTCCCTAAATTGACAGAAACGATAGATATAGCGAAAAAACTTCTACCATGTTGGATAACACAATTACTTTATTGGTTCCACAGCAAGCACCAAATATTAGATACTTGAATCAGCTAAACTTTTATAAAAAATTCGGAATATGCCAATGTAACTTGTTTCGATTTGAAAAAAAAAGCAACTGATATATCAACAGTAATTTTACAGGGTGTTCTATATATAGGAAACTTAGTGCGGAGTAGAGTGATATGGATGTTGAAAAAAAAACTAAAAAAGTTATATTAGGTGTACCATAAGTAGCTGCATATATACAATGTGATTGAAATAAGGGCGAGTGGAATTTTATACGGGGTGGTTCAAAAAGCTATATTGAGTGGGGCATAAATAGCGTATACTAGGGGGTTGAAAAACGGACAAAGTAAAATTATATTTATATAGGGTGGATAACAAAATGCTATATTGTTTGGCTCATAAGTAGTTGCATATACAATTTCGTTGAAATTAAGGTAGAATATTTATAAGGATGGATAAAAAATGTGTTATGTGATCAGTTAGGATCTTTGAATTATATTTATATCATATTATAGTTATGAAATGGGTTAAAAAATTGTTAGAAGCAGTTATTTATACAGCGTGGTTGAAATAGAAGATGGAGTGGAATTATAGTTTATAGTGTGGTTAAAAAATTGCTTCATATCCACAAGTAGTTGCATAGATAGGATGGTTGAAATATGTAGCGGAGTTACAGCTATACAGGTGAGTTTAAAAAATATTATAAAGAATTATTATGATCTATAAGCTGTTCCATTTACCAGATGGTTGAAGTATAGGGTGGAGTAGAATATTAAGGATACAGGATGGTACAAAAATGTTATATTGGGTGGCAAATAAGTAGTTGCATATACAAGGTTGTTGAAATATAGGATGGAGTAGAATTACAATTATACAGGGTGGGAAAAATGGTAGAAAAACTTTGTTATATAGCAATTGCATATATGGAGTAACTGAAATATGGAGCGAAGTAAAGTTATAGATACACAGTGTGATTCAAACATGGTTATAAATAGGTGCAAATGAAGAGTGGTTTAAATGGAGTGTAGAGAGAAATTATACTTTATAATGTGGTTCAAAAAATATCAGGAAAAATTCTGAAATATCGTGGCTCATAATCAGTTTCACAGATCGGATAGTTGACATATAGGGTGGAGAAGCGATACAGTTAAGTATTAAAAAAATGTTATATTGGTTAATCAATAAGAAGCAGCGTTTATAGGGTAATCGTAATACATACAAGGTGATTCAGAAAAAAGTTGAACAAAATTCTTATATAGAATGTCCCATAATCAGTTGCAGTTTTGGTGAAATATATTGGGCATTGATGGATTCTAGATTATGCAAGGTGGTACAAAAATGTTGTATTGGGTGTGCGATATGTAGTTGCATATACGAGGTGGTTGAAATAGAGGGTGGAATAGAATAATAGTTTATATAGAACATGAGCTGTTGCATATATGCATACCTGAAACATGATCGAAGTAAAATTATAGTTATACATTGTAATTAAAACAATGTTAGAAAAAGTTGCATTATAAGGTGTGGTTGAAATATAAAATGGAGACAAATTGTACTTTGAAGGGTGGTTAATAAATAGTTATATAGCGGAGTCCATAAGCAGTTGCATAGAATAAATGAGTGGAGCAGAGTTATAGTTAACTATTTAAAAAATGTTATATTTGGAGGCCCCTAAGCAGATACGAATACAATGTGGTTAAAATATTTTGTAGAGTAAAATTATGGTTATACAGGATGGTTAAAAAATAAGTTATAATGTTTGACTAATTAGCAGCAGTATATACAGAATGGTTATAATTTAGTTCGAAGTTATAATTATACAAGGCGGTTCAAAAAAATTGTTGAATAAAATTGTTATATAGGGTGGCCAATAAGTGATTGTAGTTTGGGTGAGTGTTAAAACAAAGTTGTGGTGTTAAGGTGCACAACTGTGTTGTTACATTTGTGACACCAAGGGTTCTACAGGCATTTCCATTACGCTGGATCAAAAAAAGTTTTAAAAAAGTGTTATATAGGGTAGACCATGAACAGTTGCATCCTACTATATGGAATACCTGAAATATGGGGCGAAACAAGATTACATTTTTAGAGTGTGTCTATCATAATGTTAGAAAAAGTTGCATATAAAAAGTGATTAAAATATAAGGTGTAGAGAAATTTTATGTTACAAGGTGGCTCAAAAAATGTCAGAAATAATTCATATATGGCGTAGACCTTAAGCAGTTGCATAGTTGAAATGTAGGTAGAAGTGGTGTTATAGTCAGGTGTTAAAAAAGTTATATTGGGTGACAAATAAAGAGCAGCAGATACAGTATGGTTGCACTATTGGGTGAAGTAGAATAAAATTGTTATATAGTGTGGCCTGTAAGTACTTGCATTTGGATGAAATATATTCTGGATTGGTGAATTTGTAGTTAAGTAGGGTGCTTCAAAAAAGTTAGAAAAATTTTTATATAGGATAACCCATATGTTTCATAAGTTATAATTTTTGCAAAGACTTGGACATTCCGTACGCGGGTGAAACCACGGGTAATGGCTAGTTTGACATAATTCCATGTAAATGCCGTACTGTTAATAGTCATTCCGGGTAAGTATGAAGTATATAGTAATATACTACTTGCGACATAATAACTAAATTTCCGTGGTGGCCTCAGAGGGAGACTCCAGGGGCATGTGCCTTCCTCCCCGAGACCATAGAATTTGTTGGTAACAAATTAAATATGCTATATGCAAAAACAGTAGAGAAAATTTGAAGCATCAAATGTAATCTGTTTAAGTTATCAGTGACTCACGTACAAACGCACACACATACACCACACACTCGCATATTTTTGACACGACACTTAAATGGAGGTTTATTTATTGTCTTTATAAATTCAACTGAGTTTGTAGTGGGATTTTTACCGGGTGTCCAAAAGAACCGACACATCACAATTACTCTAAAGGAAGGCATTATCAGGAAAAATGTTTCATACAGAATTTATAGAAGTTATCACCAACTATCTAATGGCGTAAATGTCCATGACCTCGAGGTATAAATTAAAGTACCACAATTTTTTTAAATGAGAACCTTCACAAATGACGCGCTGAGTCCTACATTGTGGGACATAATTTATATCCTAGAACTGGATGAGTGTTTCAATATCGCCTAAGCGGATGAGCGGGTGCTGGTACTGAGAATTGGCAAAGAAAGCTGCAAAGGTACGGAAGGATCAGGACTTGTTCATTATAAGAGAGTGGAAATGGAAAAACGTTGGTTGTCATACTGAAAGGATTTGTTTTCATTTAGCATATCAGAAAAGTAACATAGGAGGCGAAAAGGATGGGGACTGCAGTCAGCATACTTATGCTGAATATGAGAGCGTAGGAGAGTAAGGTCGATTGCATTGTATTTGACGCCTACCTGGGAAAGGGTGATGAGAAAAAGAACGTATGAGGATAAGATAAATCGGGTGTGTACGAGCGTGATGCTTTGGGTTGCATGGGCGTATAGGTCGGTCTCCACGGATGCACTTTACGTGCTGGCCGTCGTGTTGACAGAGGAAATACCTATGCGACTCGCATTGGTAGAAAAGGTGAGACTGTATAACAAAGCGATTATGGGGAAAAAGAGGAAGGAGTAGCGCGAGGAGAGGGAGAGAATGATAGAGTAAAGGCGCGGTAGGAGGTCCAGAGAGATAGAGAGAGCCAAGATCAAGTGGGCCAAGACACTAGCTAAAACGCCGGCACAGGAAGAAAAATTGTGGGTTCACTTAAATATTAAATGAGCATGATTGCAGATTCCGCTGGCAAGGGACAGAACATAGTTTTTCCGCAATTTTTACCTTTAGATGATATTACTTAATACAACGCAGTTTAAACTGTCCCAATTGGTTAAACTCTCTTGAAGTAATCGATGAGTATACAGAAGCAAAGGATTCCAATGAGCTTTAATTTTTTGGAAGTCACATGGAATAGACAAATAATTCACTGGAGACCGTGGGAAGATAAAAAGAGGAAGAGCACAAACAAGATTGTCAGAAGATCTCAAGCAGTGTACTGGACCTAGGTCGATGAACGTCAGTATGATGAGTAAATAAATCACTTAATTGATGTATTTATATAATTGGTCAAACCCAAGTGATTGTAACAGTCCCAGTTTTGTCTAACCTTGATTCTTCTCCTTCGACAATTATCAATATTTTCTTACCTTCAGCTGGGGCAACGAATAATCTGTGATTACGTATGTAAACTAGCGGCATGCGTGTTTTTGTATGTGGTAGCGACAGGGGCAAATATTTGATAATAGTCTTAATTTTATATATATTGAACTTATAAAAAGTATTTATTGAGTTTCAATTAGAAAAGCGTATTTCAGCTTCAGCAACAGAAACAACACATGTTTAAACGCAAACTCAGTAAAGACATCTAAACGTTTGAAGAAAATAAGCCACTATTAACTTCCTAATCGGATATCGTACTAGCGTAATTTCTAGGAAAACACCACCCCGAGCAATTGTTACAAAAGACAATATCTTATTCAATTCTTCGTCGTTTCTGGCGGCAAACAGTAAATGTCGTGTAATAATAGGGTTTTTTTTGCTATCTCGTGCAGCATTACTGGTCAACTTCAGCAACTAAACATTCCATAACAGTATGCTAGTATCTTTCGGCGCATACGCGACCGTCATAATTTCCTTTTCTGGATAAATGGTAGGAACGTCTTACCGAAAACTGTAATCTGACACAGCTTGAACGTAGTGTTGCTTAAACTGTGCCACGATTTGCACAGGTACGCATTTTTGATAATTATGGATTAAACAACAGAAATCGATAATGTCAATTCAGATGGAAACACACTATTGAAAAGCGACGCGACGCCACGTGTCGACTACCAAGGTACACCGTGCATATTACCAACACGCTATACCCCGAAACGATAGCAAAATGTCACAACTGACAAGCTAATCGCAGTGAAAGTGTATGGTTGTTTGCTATGGATTTAATAAATAACGAGTCAGATGAAAATTTTCAGTCAGATTTTTTCAGACTTGCAAAAATAAAAAAAATTATAATCCTCATAGTGCGAAAAATTTTCGAACCACACACTGTGCGGGCCTGGTCGGGTGTCATGGTTACGTCCACAACAGCAATACGCCAATCTGGATCTCTGAGATCGGGTGACCTGTGTCAGCATCACGCGACATCGGGTGTCTGTAGTGTGATTTTAGTCATAGCAATACAAAGATTTGGTTTGACTCAACAGGTGTCGCGTCATAACGGGTGGCGTAGCGTTTCAACGGTGTGTTTCCGCATTTACTTATTCGAGTGAGCGATTCGATCAGAATTATCTATTCACTTTTAAATTTCTAATCATTTCAATCATATTTTTGAACTATATAAATAATTTGTCGAGAATTCGGACTGTTGGAGGTAGCGTAACCAATGACGGTTCCCAACTACAAAGGGTGTATACCATATTTTCTAACCTTGGAATCACAGAGTAACATCATTCCTTGGATCTCGTTTATATTAATGAACAAAATTGGAATTTGAAACATAAACTACCATCATTGGTTTATAGAAAATGTAGGAGAGTGCATTAAAAAGACTGTAAACAGATGGCTTGTAAATTGGCTATGTTTTCAAAACTAGAAATTTAAATGTTTTCTGAAAGATTGTTGTAGCATCTCTGGTTTATATTTTTCTAGTTTTTGGGAATAACACCACAATTACTGGAAAGTCAGTATATTTTAAAACGTCCAAATAATTCAGGGTCTAATCAGACCCAGTTTTCAATGGTAATAAAAACACAATTGACAAAATTAATTCAGAATTTGAGATTAAATGTTTGGCAATAAAACTGATGTAACAAAGAGATATACAGGGTGATCTATAGAAGGTCCACCAAACATCTGGATAGCTTACGGTTTTTGTTTTTTATTTATTTTTTTATTAATTTCCAGATTTTTTTCAAATTACCTTTTGTAACATATTTATTTTTCATGGTAACTTCACCAAATAAATTTAAATCTAATCTATGATGTTTGTTTCCTCTTCTGTAATCGATATTTGACAGAAATAATTGGGTGAAAAATTGATGTGAGTCCACAAATGAGGAGGTTCCATAAAAAAATCAATACGTTAAACACCTTATCGCATTACAAAAAAAGCACTTTTATTTTCTTTCAATTTGGAAGAAGCTGATCTTTAAAATTTTTTAGTGCTACTCTATATATCAAATTAGCAGTAAATTCTCATAGTTACATCACTTTTAATGTCAAATATTTATTGTTAAATTCTGAATTACTTAATTTGTCATTGAGAACCTTTTAAATTTTTAATACAGACTTTCTAGCAATTGTGGTGTTATTCCCAAAAAAATATATAATAATACAAATTAGAGCTTGAGACTTGACATTTTCAATTTTAACATAAAAGGGAGTTTCAAGATCATTTCACAGTAATGCAGAATTTATATAAAGAACGGCAATTACAAATAGAATCTTCTATTTAAAAGTTTTCAGTTTACCTAGATATAATTTATTAAGGTCAATTCAGAATAGGTCAAAATAGCCATGGAAACGATTTATAGATCACTAAGATTTCTGTTCCGAACAGTTTTTTGAATAACCTATTTAGGTTTTGATTTTTTCACGTGAAAATTGAGTTTGAATATATCTTTTTGAACGCTGAAACTTTTAGGTGATTTAGATAGAAGGAATTTATAGATTCAAATTTAGGAAGAGATTGTAACGTTAAATCTTGTGTTAGAGGAATGTATAATACAAGCTTATATTAGCTGGTTTAATATTTGTAGGTGACATCTGAATAATAGTATGAAGTTGAAGTACAGTATAATGTAGAAAGTAAAAACATTGGAATAAATCATGGTTAAATGAAATACATTATATACAATCAAATTAATTGGTGATTGCAAGTTAATTGTTACTACCAAGAGAGATTTGAAATTGAAGAAAAACATTGAGAACCTGGAAGAAAATAGATAAACATCGTTATGTTAAAATTAATTAATTCGATTAATGTTTTATTGCGATATATGAGTATTGGTACAGTTTTCTTCAGCAGAAACATTTGAAACCAATGACACAGTTGACGACTTAGAATAAATTTGTCTTACCGTGCAGTTATCGCATACGCCTCCTCCTTGATAATTTCCATGGATATCCATGCTTAAACCAGCTTTGTCAATATCTTTATCGTAATGACAACTCTCAGAATGACCATGACAGTTGCATTGCACACATGATCTGGCATCATCAGATGTACCAGGACTCCATGGCCGTTGATTAAATATTGCACAGCATTTTTCACAATTGGGTCCGCATGTATGATGTCCGCATTCACACTGAGGATGCTAAAATAAAATTAGTTTAGCGTCCAAAACGGTATGGAAATTTATATTTTTCTATAAAATTTACTTACACCGGAAGCAACATTATGTCTACAGTTCTCAGCATGACCATTACATAAACAGTGACCACCAATGTTGATATCTCTAATGGAGTAAAAAAGTTTTTTACTCCTCCAAATATCTTGAATCAGCCACTCTGGTAAAGGTTCTTGGTTACCTCGAAGACCCATAAAGCGGAATCGAACGTATTGCGCTTTAGTAAATTCTGAAATTTCCCTATTAATTTCGTTTGCTCCTGGTCTACCCTGTATTAAAGGAATGTGAATCTGGAATGTAAAAATAATATATTATGACATAATACTCTCAGTTAATACTAAGGCTTCAGGAGACGAGAAGAGACGAGATTGAGAAAAAAAAACATTAACTCAAATCCCAGATCTCCGAGACTAGATCTGGAACAAAGTTCTGAACAAGTTTGTTTTAACAAGTAAGCTTACAAATAAAAATACATATTTTTTGAACAATTGAATATTTTATTTAATCATTTTTGACAAAAATTTACATGATAAACATTTTCAGAAAAACTAGCATTTATACGATTTGGAGGTAAATAGTTATCTTTCCATAAAAATGTTTGCCAATATTCAACAGTTGCTGCTAGTTAAAGCGGTACAGTTTTATACTGAGTTTCAACAAAAGAAACTTTTGAGAATTACGTTTATTAAAGGGAGTTTTATAACAAAACGAATATCCAAGAAACTTCATGATTAAATCAAATGATCAAATTAAGAAGAAAAACAGAAAAACCAACAAACAACACAGAGTACTTCTAATTTAAATAATAACTTAGCAACTGATAACAACTCTGAAATTATAAACGTGTTGGAAATAAACAAAAAGTAAAAACGATTTTTAAAAAACAAATAATACACTAAGATCCAATTTGACAAAAGCAGAACCGAAAAACGCTAATCGACGTTCCAGAAATTGTATACAGTGTGCCTTGTGTCTGCAGGAAAACATATCCGGTGAATTATTAAGACCGCTCCAAATAAGGAAAACAGAACACCAATACAATGTCTCAAGAACACATATAGATACATCAAGATTGGCAAACCATGTAGATACTAGCGGATAATGGTATACAAAAATGGGCTGCCGTTTTTCTTTTAACATTTTAAGTTCATCTTGCCTTTTTATTTCTGATATTTTGTGCTCACCTTGTAAGTTCGAAACTAACACTTCAATTTAATTGTGTTGTTCACTTTTAATTGTATTGGCATGAGCCTGCTATTCATCTTTTGTGGTGGTTATAAGACCTTGTTATTTTTCTTCTAAATCTACATCTTTTTATTCCGTTTATCTGGAATGTAATGCCTCATATAATTTTTCGCTATACTTTTCGAACACTTTCTTACTTTCGTCCATCGTAATTTAAAATTTTAAAATCCATTTAATCCCATTTCAGACACCTTAAATTACGAACTCCGTGGGTTTTAAAATAATTACGCTGAAAATAAATCTTCATTTTCACCAAAACTTCACAGTCACTACTAGGCTAATACTTTCACTATAAATCAATGATGATTGAAACTTACATCGGCCACTAAACCGCTCCTGTCGTGCGACCCTATTTATATTCTTTCCCAGTCATTCTCGATTATTAGGGCGTCAGCTGGTGACAGATTTTGTTACACCATTTTCTCGCTTCTGTTTACTTGACCATTTGCCAACCGTACGCCAATTTTTTTGAGGGCTACTCTCGATATCAATTTGCATTCTTCCTCTTGACAGAAGCGAGAAAATCGTAACCATATTGTTACGTTTTCTTACAAGATCACGTCCTTATCTCAACCCTTTGGCCACATGGGATACTTTCGTATTTTGATGCTTTGTTGCATCACAGAATTCATTTAATCAACAAGGCAGAAGCGAGAAAATAGGTCCAAAACATTTACATATTTCGGAAAATGGAAAACACTTTTCAACCCCCTTCGAGCCAACGGCGAGAATACGGTGGGCCAAAATCTGTCAGCAGCTGACGGTCCATATTCATGTAGCATCCTAGAATAAGTTTTTGCTAAACGTTTTATTTATCGGTGAATTAGTTTTTACCACGATGGATAATTTCGAGAGAATTCGCCAGTTACATCACTACCTCTACACCCTTTTAGAACCAATATTGTAAAAACTTAAAAAAGTGTTTAGAATTCAATAGGTTATTTGCCAACAATGATCTAAAAGATCGGAAAAAGATATATCATTCGCAGAAAACCATTAATAAAGTTCAGCAAGAATTTGTCAAGACTAGTCTAGAGTCTAGGACAATGCCAAGCAGAACAAGGAAGACAGTTCGAACCCTTACTGTAATTTATTCTGTGCCAAGTATCATGATTTTGAAATTATTGTACCTTTAACCTTTTTAAGATAAAATCTAAACAAATATACATAGGGTACTAAAAAAATGTTGATGTGGTCGATACTCACAGATGGTTTACTCTGTGTATTTTACTCTTATGCAAAAATACGGTGAAGTGTTTTCATAACTTTATCTATTTCAGTTTTTTTTTGAAAATTGTTAATTGTTGTTAATTGTTGTTAATCTAAAAAATATTTTATTATATACTTTATGTAGACACTGTATATAACCGCAAACTTAAAAATGGGTCATGTTGGAGCCATTCAGCCTATTGGTAAAAGTCATAAATTTTGTTTTTAAGTTGAGCGCTAGTACCTAACTCTTGTTTGTTGAGAGTGTGTAATTTGCTTGAAACTAATGAGTTAATTGAAATGCCGTGTAGAATATAAACACTTGGCAAGCTGAGCATTAAATTTACTATGTAATACCTAATATACACCAGCGTGAACGTTAAAAAACACTAAGAATTATTTTGTAAGAAGGTCTGTATTATTAACAAGACTGTTTAACGAAATTACAAATAGTTGTCGGCTAAGAATTTGTGTTTATTTATATCGGTAATAAATAATTTCTGTATCTGTGCCCTAGTGCCCGCTTATCTTCACTTCAGAATGGCTGGACCTATTTGGATGTGATTTCAATTATGTATTGAAAAAGCTTAACGCTTATATTTTGTGTTTGTTTTATTTAAATCGTTGGTAAAATACAAATTCATTTAAACGTTTCGTTTTTATTTATTCAACGCACCTTACATTTGTCTATTCGTTGGAAGCCTGACAGGCAGATTAGTAAAAAATATCATAGTAGTATTCCAAATGATATCGTTTTAGGATATTAGTTTTATAAATATTTTTTTTTGTGTAATATCTTCGAGATATCCCCGAAACAATAATTTCGATGTGCGTACTAAATGAGGGGGTTGTCCCGTGAGTTTTTATCAAAGATGGGGAATATAATATGCAACGATATTAGGTCCACACAATAAAATGTTTTTGAAGCGGATATCATTTACAATAACGACTGCAATCAGGAACAGTCAACTATATGCTAACACCATATTCTAGACACCTAAGAGGTATGGGTCAGAATAAGGAACCAGAAGCTTATAGACAGTGACCACGACAAAGGCCATCAGACATTTTAGACAACTTTGAGAAGAGCAACTGGGCATAGAAAATTTGACAATGACAAGGTTGAGACTTCCAGAAATGAATTGTTCCACATGTAAATGATTTACTGCGTGCAGCTGCAATATCCGGTAATGTCATACCGGTATATACAATCTGGAAAGAACTGGAATAGGATGGAACTTAACCATCCAACACCAGGAGCTCATCAATGGTATACATACCTTTTACAGATGATATCTCTCGTCATACTACTATTACTTAAAGACCACATGCGACGCGGATAATTGCTCTCTATAGTCCTATCGAAACACTTGAGCGTTGACTGTCGAAAAGTTCGAAGATGTCATTCGTTATTTCTAGAAGCCACGACTTAATATTTTATTTGATGTTCTAGTCTTTTGTTAGGAAAGATAGCGACAATATGTATTTGAGAAAGTCTCTCGTGGGAGCACAATGATTATTAGATAACCTCCAATAAAGTATTGAGCTTGATAATACTCTTCAAACACGTAAAGAGGTCGATTATAATGCTAATAGTGTTAGTCAGGCAATGGATATTAAGGAGAGTGGACACGTAGTAAAAGTATAAAAGCAAAAGTTTACAATTAACATAACAGTATCAATAAGAAATATTTGCCCAGGGGGTTAAAAATACGTAAATACTAGAATAGTGGAACAACAGCGACGATATGGAACGGCTCCTGATTCGGAACCTCTGTGTGCTAGTTTTCCAGAAAATCCTAGATGTCGATCATTACATCTAGCGTCTACAAATTTTACGATATATATCAAATACATAAATAATTGTTCGAGAGGGCATTTTATTGTAGGAATATTATATATTTATTGACTTGCGTACAAAAGAATGACATCTCGAAGTGAGTAACAGATTTTGAAAACAACGTTTAAAACAAGAAATACACTAAAATTATATCAAACACAAAACCACCACACAACACCAAAAATTAAAAAAACTACATTTGCAAAATTCCTTGTGAATGTTATATTGAAGAAACATCAACGCCTCAAAATTTACGAATAATTAGAAAAATACAAATTTTGTGAACGTGGTTGGGATGTATGTCATAAACTACAATTTGACATTCCATCAATACTACACAATGAAACGAAAATTAAGGGTCTGCCGTAATTTTGTTAAATGAGGACATTTAAATCGCTTTTACCTCCGTAGAATTCAAATGTATCTGGTTACCAATGGACAAGGATGATATTATAGTAATGGTAATGCCTTTTTTTGAAAAACTCTACATATAGTTCGTAGTAATTATGACGTTAAAGGGATCACTGAAACCCAGAAATGCCACATACAAATTTTAATGTTTAAATTGTTCCACCTTCAAAGCCGCCTAGTTATTATAGGATATTTGAATTTTATTCCTGCTCTAGAAAGGTATACATTTTCAAGTTATTCAATTAGTCAGAAAATGTTCGAATAAATATTGTTAACTAAATTTGTTAAATAAAGGTAATATTTATCTAAAACACGCAGCAACTGAATAAGTTGTAATAAACACATAAAAAAAACAATTATAAATTTGAAAACAGTACTAAGGCAACTGCTTAAAAGGCTTTTCCACCTAAATGAGACATTTCTTTATAGAGAGAACCGTATTTGTATTAAAAATTTGTCGCATATCCTCAGACGCGGCACAAACACCCGTCCACGATCTATATTTCCATGAGACAGATTTTTGTTTTCAAATATTCCTTAAAACATGTACCCAACACATAGTGAAGTCGCCACGTTACCTAAAAATTAGTTCCTAAGCACCTCTGAGACATTTTCGTCCAAGGCCGGAAATCATAGTCCGATCTTAAGTGTAAGTTCGGCTTAAGCTTGCTACATTCACAGAGAAAAAAACTTAATAATCCTAACATCTGTTAGGATTATATATTCATAAACGTTGCTTAAGACGAGACTGATATATAAAAATAACTCTTGTATTCATCTTATAAAGAGACCTTACCTTACTTTTTATTAAAAATTAGTTTTTTTGTAAGTCAATATTTGAGTTAACTTGACACAGTCTTAAATTTATTGGTATTATAAAATGTAGTAAAAATAATGCATTTTTGGGGTTATTTAATATTGATATTGTCTATAATATTGATATAGATTTTGATTTCGACGACGATGATATAATAGCACGTATTCCTAAACGCTACATTGAAGATATGCAAGTTCCTTTTGATTTTTTATTCAGAAATCGAATTCCAAAAACGATAAAGATACAAGGACGGTGTTAAATTAGGAATATTATCATTGATAGAGCAGAATTTGGCTAAACTCAATAACCGATGATTACCAATTCCATCAGTGTTTCAGTTATTAATGTTATAGCGATTTTATGCAACCGCAAGCATTCAAGTACTTACAAACAAATAAAGCAATATATTTCTTATTTATAGTTAAAAACTGACTCCAAGAACAGTAGAAATGTTGTTTTTATTTTAAATGGACATAGGTATGTTTTAATAATAACCAACAAAATTACTCTTACAGCTCATTTTGGGTGATTCTACGACAGTATCACAACCAACAGTTTAACGAAGAGTTTTTCCGTGTAAGTATCTTACTTGCAAGGAAAATTAGTGATTATAAAATTGCCCCGAACTCAAGAAGCAAAATTAGAAAATCAGAGAATTTTTGAACTTTGGGGATTTGGTAATTGAGCAGTTGGAATACCCAATTTTGATAGAGCAATTGATTGCGCTCATATCCGATTAGTTCATACAAGGTTTCAAAATATCAATGAAATTTACATAAATATTTATGAATATATATAAAAATAGATAATGAAAACAGTATTTTATTGTTTAGTAGTTTATTGCAGGGAAAGCAATGGAGGAAATTTGCTAGCATTATGTTAGTTTATATTTATATGTATTACTTTTATTTACTTTGTTTCAGATGAACTAAAAATAAATTGATGCATTTTCATTTAAACCGAATTATTATTATAATTTGAATCTTGGCACCGATTTCGAATTTTCTTGAAAGCCTTACTTTTGGCCTGACTCAGCAGTGGTGCTTAAACTCGTATAGGTACTTCAATTTTACATTAGCCCTTATCGGTTTTTCCCTTTCTATTTTATACTCTTTGATCCTAAAACTTCCATCTTACCAAAGTTCATCTTAAGCTCTATCTATGAATAAATCACGACTTAATAGCGATAAGGCAATCTTTATGAAGGCACGCTTAAGCACCAACTTAAGGCCGGACTGAATACCGCCCTAAGAGTCTCTAATATGTCGAGAATTATGGGCGAGAGAATCTTGGTTCTTGAAATATTGTTACTTATCTGCCATCATCTGATATCTTAACAAAATTTTCCTGCAGTATTTCCATAGACTTTTCTGTATAAGGTTATGGTAGGACATAATGTAAGATCGGTAATGAAATGATAAAATAACGCAGGATATGGAAATGCAAATCTACTACTATGTGTAAATATTCAAAGCTCAGAATCACCATTATCCTTAATAAAAATTCAGGGGTTAGAATATACCTTCAATTGAACCAAAATATCTTGTGCCAGAAATTCATACGCCTTTTATAATTATTTTTTTGCTTGTTTAAAATTCTTAACGCAGATTTTCTTGGTATATATTAATCAATTCAACAAGAATTTTCTGCAAAGACCTATTCACTACCTACTGTTATTACAGTTCGTCGTTTTTTTATAATAAATAATTTATTTGTACTTGGATTCTTTTCATCAAACTGTCGAGAACGGAACTTGTTTCCTGCACTAAATGAAAGGAATAAAGAAGAATTAACACAGACTGTTGTTTCATATCCGCTCAGTCTATAAATACATTCACATACGTATTTCATATTAAGAAAAATTACATAAGGGCAATGTCGATAGCATTCAGGAAAATATTTTTTTATTTGAATTTAGAGAGTAGAGAAAAAAAAATAGTAGAGCGAGCTTAGTCGATTTAGATGTTAGTGTAGTGATAATAGGTAGTGTCAGAATATGTTAATGAATTTCGTTGGTAAAGCTCAGTCATATTGATTATGTGTTTCAAAATTCTACTTCTTTACAATTTTTATATACTTAATATCATCTTAAAAAGTATCTCATCCATATATATAATTTTGAGTTAAAAACATATTTTTTGTTTCCAAAATTGAGAGCGCATATCGTTCTGAGTTCAACCGTTGCAACAATCATACAGTGTGGAACAGCCAAATGCCATAGTGCGTGTCGGGAAAAACGTCGATTTGTATTTTTAAATGCACATTTTTTCAACAAAAAAATTTATATAGGATGTATCATGTGACAGTGGCCAATGCCAACTTTCTTATTTTAAATGCAAGCCTCTGTATTTATTTTTTTGGATTGTCCAGAAAATTCTAGGCATAATTCATGTACAATGTCCTACACCTATATTCAGCTGTTTCGGAAATATTGAGTGTTTTCAAATTTATTACAAATATTAATATTAAAAAAAAAGAAAATTATTTTATTTCACAAATTCGCTACATTACACTAAAAAGCTAAGTAATACTGATTATTTCTTAATAATCTAAAACAAAAAACAAAAAACCATTAATGTCAGTCTATGTAGGAAATGTTCAAAATGCTCACAGCGAAAGTCTTGGCAACATATCTGGTATGACTTCTAACGTTACTCAACATCTCAGGCGTGACTCATCTAATGGCAAGCGTGATTCGTCTTTTTAGGTCATCTAAGTTGAGGGGTTTAATTTTGTATACAATACTTTTTACATATTCCTACAAAAAGTAGTCCAATGGCGTCAAATCAGGAGATCGTGCTGGCCATTCATTCTATCGATCGGCGCCTTCCAATCCACCGAATTGGAAAAATTGGGTTCAGGTACTGCCGGACATTGATTTCGTAATGGGGCGGTGCTCCATTTTGCTGAAACCATGTTATATTTGCAGGAACTTGTGGGTTTACTGGATAAGGATATAAGTTTGTCAAAGTTGGCACGACTTTATTTTGAAGCAGTTATTTATAACCATTCAAGTTGCCATCAATGAAACAGAGACCTAAGATATGATTTCCACCAATTCCTGTCCAAACATTAACTTTTTCAGGATATTGTGTATGTTTCTCTGTCAGCCAGTGAGGATTCTCATTAGACCAATAGCGGCAATTTTGACGATTAACATGACCGTGAATTGTAAATGTGTTCTCATCAGAAAGCAAAACATGTTCTAATCAGATCATCTTGTTATCTAACCTTACTATCATTTGATCACAGACATACGTTCTCGTATCGAAATCGTCTTCCATGAGCTCCTGAGTCGGTATCATTTTATAGGGATGCATTTTACTTTCCTTTAATACTCGAAAAATTGATGTGTGACTAATGTTGAACATTGGGGCTACTTTTCGACCAGAATTATGTGGGTTTTCTTGAAACTCATAATATCTAATTACGTATTATCAATTAGAGCATTGGCAGCTACTTTTTCTAGGACCAAATTAGCGAAGCCGCTTTTCTATTTTGCTAATTGTTCCTTGGGATACAGGCGGCAAATTAGGAAAATTTTCGGGAAATAAGCGAAAAACTTCCATTTGTCTCCGTGTGTTATCTGCATAACCAATCATTTGTAGAATAATTATTTTGTGCATTTCTGTTAAATGAACCATTTTCTGATATTATTACGTACAGTTAACGAAATTCAAACGACAATAGCACTGGCACTGATCACCACTGCCATGCATGCGGACAACAAGATGCTAATGTTATGAGTTTTGACGAAAATAAACAATTTTTTTTTACGGTTACCGTTTTAATATCACTCCGGATTTCTGCCTCTGTCACATCACAGCAATTTTCTCCTAAACTACTGGACGGAAGAGGTTGAAATTTGGTATCAATGTATAGTTTGGTGACCCGATCAGGAGTACATATCGTAAAAGAAGAAATTTTGCTTTTAGGGATACTAAAAAAAATATAGAATTAAATGAAAATTTAAAAATATATTTTTTAACGCATCATGTAATATATCAAATAAAAGGTCCCTTTCTGCGGAACACAAATATATTTTTTTGATATTTAAAAAAAAATAGTTAAAAAGATATTAACGAAAATATACGAAAATTTACCTATTCCCCCTTATCTCCCAAACTATAAAACGTAAAGTTTTGAAAAAAAAATAGTGGTATAGGGTCTGACCTGAAGTTTACTGGAAAAATAAGGAGAAGCCTCTACTTTTAATTTTGGGGGGCAATTAAGAGAATTAAATGGAAAATATATTATTAATATAGTTTCTAACGCATCATGTTATATATCAAATGAAAGGGCTCATTATGACGAAAACAAATATATTTTTTTCATATTTTTAAAATAAATTAATTAAAAGATATTAACAAAAATATAAAAAATTTTACCCATTCCCCTCCCCCCCACTTATATTCGAGACCATAAGCTGTAAAATTTTGAAAAAAAATGGAGGTATAGCGCCTCACTTGAATTTTAATGGAAAAATATAGAGAACCCCTAATATTCATTTTGGGGGGGCAAATTATCGAATTAAATGGAAAATAAAAAATTGTAATAGTTTTTCAGGAATCAAGTAACATATCAAATCAAAGGGCCCATTATGAGAAATACAAATTTATTTTTTTATTTTTTTTAAATAAATATATTAAAATATATTAAAAAAATACCCATTCCCCCTTATATTCCCCAAACTATAAGACCTATTTTTTTGTTTACAGGAAAAATATGAAGAAATCCCTAATATTAATATTGGGGGCCAAATTATAGAATTAAACGGAAAATAAAAAAATATTTTTTAACGCATCATGCAATACATCAAATGAAAGGGCTCATTATGAGGAATACAAATATATATTTTTCATATTTTTAAAATTAATTGTTTACAAGATATTAACATAAAGATATAAAAAATCTCATTTTTCGCTTTATTTCCGAGACCATACTACCAAAAATTTTGAAAACAATTAGGGGTACTGGGGCTCACTTGAAATTTATAAGAAAAATTATTAGAACCCCCATAGTATTTTTAGGGACAAATTATACAATTAAATGGAAAATAAAAATTCAATTTTCAAACGCATTATGTAATATATCAGATAAAAGGCTCATTATGTGAATTACAAATATCTAATATTTATAAATCATATGTTTAAAAGATATTAACAAAAATATTAAACATCGACTTAATTCCCACGTTAGAAACTACAATATTTAAATTTAAAAAAACATATTTTATTTGTATTTTTAAAAAATTTGAATAACAGATTTAATAATTTATAATTTAAAACTTAACCTATTTGCCCTTTATCTTTCAATCTACAGAGCCTCAAAATTCAGACAGTAGATTATAAAAGGCTTCCCTGAAAATTTATTAGTAAAATAACACTCTGATGTTAATTTTTGGGGGCCAAATAACAAAATTAAATAAATATGTATTCTTATAAAAATCAAGCGAATCCTGATGCAGATAAAATAAAAAGTCTATGTGTATATATAAATGGAGGTGTATATTTTTTATAAATTTAAAACGCTTCCTTTAAAAGATATTAGGGTAAATATAATAAGAAAATGCACTCATTCCCTGCTTGTCTGAAACTGGAGTATTAGAATCTTGAAGGTGGTACGGAACCCTTAGTATGCGAGTCCAACTCGCACGACCAAATTATTTAAATGTTATTTTTTTTTAAATCTGAAAATACCTAATATTTCCGAAACAGTGGAAAATATGTGTAGGACATTGTACATGAATTATGTCTAGAATTTTCTGGAGAATCCAAGATTTAATTAATATACAGGGGCTTGCATTTAAAATAAGAAAGTTGGTATTGTCACATGACACATCCTATATATTTTTTTTTGTTGAAAAAATGCGCATTTAGAAATACAAATCGACGTGTTTTTCCCTACAAGCCCTCCTTTATTCGTTATCGAATTTATGCCATTTGGCTGTTCCACACTGATATGTAACATTTCAATTAATGGTGTAGTTTTTTCGTCTACTATAACCCACCAAATATTAAAAACTTGCATTAGCTTAGCTTTTATTCAAAATTCTGAATATGCCAATGTAACTAACATGTTTCGATTTAAAAAAAAAATATTTAACTGATATATCAAGCGTAATCTTACACTTATATAGGATAGGTGAAAAATAGAGCGGAGTAAAATTACATGGGTTTAAAAAATCTTTTAAAAAAGTTATATTAGGAGACCTATAAGCAGCTGCATATATACAATGTGGTTGAAATAAGGGGGAGTTGAATTAGTTATACGGAGTGGTTCAAAAAAGTTATATTGGGTTGGCCATAAATAGTTATATACAAGATGGTTGAAAAACCGATGGAGTAGAATTGCATTAGGTAGATAGCAACATGTTATACTTGGCTCATAAGTAGTTGCATATACAATGTGGTTGAACTAATGGTAGAATAGAATTATAAATGTACAGGGTGGATAAAAAAAGCAAAAGCAAAAAGCAGTTATGTTCTTGAGTTATTAGTTATGAAATGGGTTGAAAAAATGTTAGAAGCAGTTGTTTATATGTGGTTGAAATATAAGATGGAGTGGAGTTATAGTTTATAGGGTGGTTAAACAAATTGTTTTATATCCACAAGCAGTTGCATATATAGGATGGTTGAAACAAGTAGCGGAGTATAATTAGTTATATAGGTGAGTTTAAAAAATATTATAGAAAATTGTTATGATCAACAAGATGTTCCATATACAGCATAAGCAGCTGCATATATATAATATGGTTGAAATCAAAGGGAGAGAAATAATATAAGGTGTGGTTCAAAAAACTTATATTGGGAGAGCCGTAAATAGTTGCATATACCAGATGGTTGAAAAACGGGTGGAGTAGTTATAATTCTACGGGGTAGGTAACAATAGTAGAAAAAATTTGTTGTATAGGGTAGAACATGAGCCGTTGCATATATGGCGTGCCTGAAATATGGGGCGAAGTAAACTAATAGTTACACGGTATGTTTCCAACAAGCTTATAAAAAGGTGCAAATGAAGAGTGGTTTAAATGAAATAACGTAGCTCATAATCAGTTGCACAGACGGGTTAGGGTGGAGTGGAGTTATAGTTAAGTATTTAAAAAATGTTAATATTGAATGAACAATAAGCGGCAACATATACATGGTGGTTGTAATACCGGTTGAAGTAAAGATATACATACAAGGTAATACAAGAAAATTTTGAAAAAAATTGTTATATAGGGTGCCCCATAAGCAGTTGCACTTCTGGTGAAATAATTATACAGGGTGGTACAAAAAATGTTATACTGGGTGGCCGATAAGTAGTTTCATATACTAGCTGGTTGAAATAGAGGGTGGAGTAGAGTAATAAACAGGATGGATAAAAAATTTTTGTAGGGTAGAACATGAGCTGTTGCATATATACAATATCTGAAACATAATGCAAAGTAAAATTATAGTTATACAGTGTGATTAAAATAATGTTAGAAAATGTTTCATATCAGGGGTGGTTGAAATATAAGGTGGGGACAAATTATACTTTCTAGACTGGTTAAAAAAATATCTGAAAAATGGTTATGTAGCGTAGTCCAAAAGTAGTTGCATATAACAGATAAATGAAATATAGAGTAGAGCAGAATTATTGTTAAGTGTTTAAAAAATGTTATATTTGGTGGCCTCTAAGCAGATGCATATCCTATAGGGTGGTTGAAATCTTTTGTAGAGTAAAATTATGGTTATACAGGATGTATCAAAAACTCGTTATTACGGTTGAGTAATTGGCAGCAGTATATAGAGGATGATTTAAATATAGATGGAAGTAGTCGCAGTTGTACAAGCCTGTTTCAAAAAAAAGTAGAATAAAATTGATATGTAAGCTGGTCAATAAGTAGTTGCAGTTTGGGTGAAATATATTGGGGATAGGTGGATTTATATTTATACAGAGTGGTACACAAAAAGTTATATTGGGTGACCAATAAGTAGTTATATATATATATATGTGGTTGGAGTTGAGAGCGGGCTAGAATTATAGCTTCACAGGGTGCATAATTTTTTTCATATATAGTGAAGGCCATGAACAGTTGTATCCTACGATATGGAATACCTAAAATATGGGGCGAAGCAAAATTATAGTTATACAGTGTGTTTAACAGAATTTTATAAAAAGTTGCTAACTAACTGTTATATAGGATAGACCATAAGCACTAGCATAGCTGAAATTTAGGGTGGAGTAGAGTTATAGTTAGGTGTTTAAAAAATGTTATATGGAATGACAAATAAACAGCTGCATATACAGGATGGTTGCACTATGAAGTACAGTTACAGTTTTACAAGTTAGAAAAAATTCTTATATAGTATAGCCCATATAATAGGCTATTTCTTTATGCAAAGAATTGCATATTCCATACGTGGGTGAAACCGCGGGTAACGGCTAGTATTAAATATTTTCCGTTTCTTTTAGACTATAAATTTCTAGGAAAATACAACATATATATATATATATATATATATATATATATATATATATATATATAAACACTGAATTATTGAGCACATGCAAATCATAAATATATTTATATGCTCTAAAATAACAGTCTACTTGATTTTTTAATTAACATGAGATGTGATAACTAATTTAAATGAACTTACTTCACCATTTTCCAATGGAGTCAGTCTTGAGTAAAAAGTAGTACATATTACATCTGTATTTGTGGAGTACTGAGGTTTTCCTTTCGTTGCTACTATTCCAAACTTTTCCAGACACTCCTTATCACTTCTAGCAAAATATTGCCAAGGTTCATATGTTTCTCCATCGAGGGATCGTTCAAGTACCCAAGTACCTGGCCTTGGAGAATTAGCAACTTTAATGGTTATATATGTGATCTGGTATACCTGTAAATAAAAAATAAATACAGCGACAGCTTAATTAAATTTTTATTTATCAATAAAATTAAATAAGGATGTAGGAGTAGTTCTCATACGAAATTTTACTTTGATTTTGTTTATACTTGTTTTACTTTATTAAGGGTTGATCCACATTATAGTGCTAGTTTAGTCGATATAAAATATAGACTGTTATTCTGCAGTCTTAAACCGTCAATAGTCGAAGTTGGACGCGTGGGCCTCGTAACTGATAATAAAGTTAACTCAAGTGAAAGAAATACTTTGCTTTTAATACTTGAGGTCGAAAAATCTTATTGAATTGTTCATTTGAAGAATTATCTATTATAGCTCTTCTTCTTGAAGAAGAAGAAAATTGTAGCAACCCAAGAAAAGAAAATGAACCAAAGAGAACAATGTGGGTGCATCCGAATTTATTGCAAGGAAAAACTTAGCGAGAATACTAAACTTTCTCTGGTCATTTAATTAATGATGGAGGAAATTTTTTACAATACTATCGAATGGATTTGGGTACATTCGAAATGATTTTAAAGAAAATGACGCCAAAAATACAAAAATAAAAAAATATATTATATCTATCAATAAGGGATTTCAAGTATCTGATTCACTTGTCAATTTCAGTGATAATAACTGATTGTCAGGCAATCAATACTCTCTAACATGAAAATGCCAAAATTGTAGACCTCTTCACTAATATCGGTAAAATCTACAAGAGAAAAACAATTCTTCTATTAACAAATCACAAGGTGGTGTGCCAAATCACAAAACAAAACAAGAATTTTGGTTATGTGCGCTAACAAAATAATTACTGAAATAGATATATTCAAATATTTGGACAAATAGAACTTTAAAGGGAAATATTAAACTATTCAACAAAGCTTAAACCTGGAATTCGGAGCTACTGTAGTTTTGCCGTAATTACAGGTACCCAAAGAGGCGCGACGAATGCTCAGTGTTATGCTTAATATATGTTTTAGACTGGAATTTTCAGAGCTTATTTAATTCAATAACTTAACAAATCCATTTCAACCCTAAAGAAATGACCATGGGTTAATCCAAACAACTTTTATATTATAGATTTTAGTTTTACTGAAACTAGACAATATTTATGTATAGACTTTTTTAGGTTTCCGTATATATATATATATATATACGTAATACGGATTTCTCAGTTTATCACATCACAGCTATTTTCTCCGAAACTTTTTGACCGAAAAAGTTGAATTTTGGTATCAATGTACAGTTTGTTGACCCAATTAGAGCAGTACATATCGTAAATGAAGAAATTTTGATTTTAGGGGTACTTCTAGAGGTGGGGGATTTAAAAATCTACCTGTGAATGGCGGTTATAAACTACATTGTGTAGGATTTCAGTAAATATAAAGATAGCTCTTGATAAAGTTCAGTAACTAAGGTAATAATATTTTTTTCATAGGAAGGGTGATTAGTTCAATTACAGATGTTTTATGGAATAAAAAAACTGAGATATAAGCTTAATAAAAATAATATTTTCATTTTACTAAATTTGGTAAAATTTGCTCTTGGTAAACATTGGATTAGTTCAGTTTTCATTTTGCACCCCTTCCTCAAAAAATCCCAGTTCGGGCCCTGAATTTGATCTAGATTCGTTCAAAATATCTTTGAATGGTATTTTTACTAGAGCGGGACAGGACCGGACCTTGACAGACATTGTTTCTCATTTGAGAATATTTTACCAGACCTAGAACAGACGGGCAC
Source organism: Octodonta nipae (assembly GCA_034190945.1). NCBI lineage: Eukaryota > Metazoa > Arthropoda > Insecta > Coleoptera > Chrysomelidae > Octodonta > Octodonta nipae. The sequence continues at coordinate 50,201,609 of CM067221.1, read as the reverse complement.
TATGTTTGAATCTACAAACACACTGAGGACATGTTCTTAGCAATATCAATTGTCAATCCTATTCACTGATATAAACTGAGGCTTAATTATTTATGAGACTATTTGGGGACAAAATTTAAAAGCAATTTGCTAATAACATTTCAGTAAAAGTTTAAAAATGGAGTAATTGGCAGTTGCTTATATTATGAGAAGTAATGAAGGGATCGTAATGCAGTTAATAGAAAAATTGGAAAGAATCACAAAGCCTTGTTAATGAATGTTTATTAGTACTAATTTAATCATGTATGTTCTACAAAATATCTCTGAATTATTTAAATTGTAATTCTGCAAGATTTACTTAACGGACAATATCGAACTATATCGAACCTGAGCCCAATTAATCTCAACATTATAAGCTTTATATATTTGGATCAATAATAATGGTCCAGCTTTTACTAAAACAAAATATTTTTTGAATAAAACTGAGTTTCTACTGATCCCTTTTTAAAATTTTACCCATATTATTTATGGACTACAACCGGTTTGCGGCACGAAAAAAAAATTGTAATATCTGCCAAATGGAACATTTTTCTCAACTTTTTTTTCACACTACTTACGTTATATTCTATCTTTATATTATATGTTTTCGGGTAATAGCAGCAATAGCTTTCCATTGCACAAAATTATTTAATTATGTAAAGACATAAACTGGCAACTTGACTTGACACAAACAAAATGATTATGTACCTACATTCATTCAAATGATTTTTATTATCAATTGATTGAATTATTATTAATTAGATAAATACCGCCCTCACAATAATCCAGGAGTTCTTACAAACTTTAAAATTGATTCTTACCATTGGTTTTTACGGCGAAATGCTCTTAATTTTTGGATCTGTAGGGAACAGAAAAAGAAATTAGCCAAATACTGGACTTGCAAAAGTTAAAGTTCTGACCCAATCTGCAATCCTCAGGCAGATATAGCAATGAAAATATTATACAAATGTGTAAAAAAGGTTCGACCTTGTAAAAGACAAATCTTTCAGGAACCTGGCTGCAGGCCATGATTGAAGAATTGAATTAAGTGAAATTATGACAGACTGAATTATTCCAGAACAGATTAGTTAAAAATATATGCTTTACTGACGAGTGCATTTTTTATTTAAAACGATGGGTTAATAAACAAAACTTCTGCTATTGGAGTGATGGAAACCTACACGAATTTATAGGACATACTCAGCACTCTCAGATTATTAAAGTTTGCGCTGGTATAACAGAAATATATTAAGGCATGTTAGATAGATCAATCGAGCCTTATATAGTTCACGAATAAGAGAACCATATCAATTTAAAAGGAACTACATCTTTAGATGAAGATTTATTACATTTCCAGCAAGATGGAGCACTTCCGCAATATGAAGTCCCGGTTAGTTAATGGTTAGATAACCACTGTCCCAGTTAGTGGATTGGGAGAAGAGAGACTATTCAATAGCCACCTGAAATCTGTTATTCTTAAAACGCTACCTGATTCAATAAAGAAAATACAGGATAGTTCAATAACGGCAAGCCATTTCCAGAGAACCATTAAAAATGTGCGTCAATACTGTATAATGGAAAACAGTTTCAACATTTATTGAACTAATATTTGATAATGGACAATATTGTACTACATTTTATTTAAATTTAATAAACCGGAGAATACTTGGTCAAAAGTAGCTCTGTAGGGTATCGAAAAGCATTTTCTGTCAACTTGAAGATAGCTATCACAAGTAGGAGGTTGCCATTAGTAAGTTGGGGTCATGGGCGGTGGGCGATCGCCCCACCGAGAGCTTCAAAATTAGTAAATTTAATATAAAAACGAGGTAATCTTAAGGGTCTACAAGAAGTTAACTTATATGGGTTTAAACCTCAGAATGACAATGAATCGCACTGTGTCAGTTTGATTCCAGTTTGTAGTTTATTGATGTTTTGTAAATACAAAGTTTTGTGAAATCTGACTCAACGAAAAATATCTTCATGGAAACCAAAACTAAAAAACAGTTCTAATTGGTAGTATATGCAAAGTAAAAATAATTCAAGACAAAAATAACAAAAACATTTTTTTAGAATACTATTTTTTCAAAAACCAAAAAGATAGCTATTTATTAATTCCTTAAATTAATACAGAAGTGATCTGTAATTTGCGAAAATTTAATTGGATGGACGCAGGCAATCGGTTTAATCGCCTACAAAATACGTATTCGACAGGGGAAAAGGAACATTTTATATCATGAAATAACAAAATATGAGATTATGAGAATTTCATGTCTGGTTAAAAGGTGAAATCTGAGAAAAATATAAAAATTCTAAAATATTAAAAATTTCAAGACAAAAATAACAAAAACCACAAAATTTGAAAAATATTTAATATGTCAATTATATGGAAAACGTTGAAATAACAAAACATGTCCAAAACCTAAAATGACAATAGTATCAAAAATCTCAAATTTTATAAAAGGCCAGAAATATCAAAATTATATCAATAAAAAACACTCTAAATATCAGGTGTCAAAAATGTCAAAACTTTTCAAAATGTCAACAATACCAATAATGTCATAAATATCAAAAATGTCCGTAATTTTAAAAATATCTAAAAATCTAAAATGTCGAAATGTTCTAAAATATTCAAAATATTAAATACTTCACAAATGCCAAAAAACAAGTTGTTTAAAAGAATATAATAATAAAAAGGCCTTAGAGTTAACAATATCAGAAAATTGCAAAACATATCTACGACACCTAAAATGGGAAATACATGTATAAACTTTAAAATAACTATAATATCAAATCAACTGTCAAAAATATCAAAAATGGCTGGCTGTATAAATTAAAAACAAAAACTTTATTTCTAATATTAGTCTCTTGCAAGATTGCAACATGTTGCAATATATATTTCGCTCATAAAAGATGACGTTAGGAGTTTTCACAACAAAAATAATAAATTTATATAAGACATACATATGTAAGGTGAAATAAAAGACCGTTTTGTCTCCCCAAGCTTAGCCGGTCCGCCGGCTTCAGTAAATACACATTTCTCAAATGATGGAGATTACTAATTCTTGATTCAGTTTCTTAGGTATGTATATATCTATAAATACCTCAGTAATAAAATAAAAACTATTATTTATGGTGTTACAACAGAAGAAAAGTAAACTTAATAAACTACTTTAAAGATCAACAATCAAATTATCCCCAAATAAGGGCATTGATGTAATCCGATTTAAGCAAATGACTTGAAAATCCGACAATAGGCATTTACAGTGAAAGTTGGGTTGTGTATTGACCAAGTAATATTCGGGCTTCTACTAACTGATGTAGGTAAATGCAACAATTTATTTCATACTAGACAACAGCCTACTTAACTAAGAGTATCACTCTCAAGTAAAAAATGTATTTACATATATACGTCAACAGTCATAAAGTGTAACAAAAACTTTTTGTGACAACCAATGAATGTAAAATTTATAATACTTATTAATAGTCAACAAAATCAGAATGCAATTGTTTAAACTTCTTCCAAAGTACATATTTAGTTTTTCTGCTGGGTTTATAGGTACGATAGTTCTCTTACTATTCAATTGAATTGTCATATTTGAAGAAGGAAAGCACAAACTATTTTTTTTAACGTCTCCTTAGTTGTAGATGCAAAAGATATTTTGAACATTCTTCGTCGTTATGCCACATGTGGAACCACTTTAATTATTTTGTATTATTATTTAGGTGGATTCTGGTGCTGAATATTATCTTATTTTCTGGTTCAGAGTATTGTAATGTTTTTATTTTCACACACGAGTTCTGTTCAGTTCTTGGATTTATTTAAAAACACTGTCCAACTCTCTCTAATTTATTGACACTACTTTAACACAATTTATATTTACAAAAACTATTTGCATTTTATCTTAACTATACAATACAATCGTCGAAAACTGACTGAATCCTATCGCCAGCTGTCCATATTTATATATTTCTCTCGGAATTGTCTGGTAGGTCCACGAACCATCGGGAAACTCTTTCATGTGTTCTGGAAGCTTGAAAAGGGTAAGGGAATTCCTAGTAACGGCAGCAGTCAGCCTGTTGAGACCCAAAACATTTCGGATTCCCAGAAGTATCGGAATAATGTCCCTTCCACGAATTGGTTGATGGCCGATTGCACTAGCTGTGGGATGAATTCTCGTAACAGTATGTTCGTGAATTACACCAACATTGCGGTTCTTTAAACGTAACCCCCTGTATAATTTTCTGATTTTAATTTGTATTTTTAAGAATAAAGCAAAAAATAATAACTTCAACTAGTTTATATAAATGATATAAAATGACTTATTCTAAAGGAAAACGTTACATTTTAAACCTACTAAAATACCAATTGTCTTTTTAACCGACTTTCAGAGTTTCTCAATTCGTTCATATATATATTTTTTAGTGTGTGTTTAGCGATTACTCTAAACCGGCTTAAGGATCGATTAAACTTGATTCTGTTTCCCAAAGTTGGCCCATATTTTTTTTCAAGGAAACATAAAATCTTTGGTGGCCGCGATAGTATTAAAAAGGCAATGTCTCTATTCGTAACCTGGGGTGTGATAAATTGAAAATATATTGGAATCAAATCAAAATAAATGTCAAATAATCAACTTCAAGGTGGAAATTCTCAATTGGTCTCTATATACAGTGTGTCTACATAAGTTGGAATCAAACGGAAAACTTTGTTATGAATAATTGGGAGAAAAAGTTAGTTTTCATAAAAAGACTTGTATTACAGAAGTCACTTTTTCAACTGCATACTAGCTTTGACAAAAAAATATTGGTTTTACTTCAAACTAAAGTACCTTTATTTTTTATATCTCAAATTGTTACCAAACAATGTTTATTGAAATTGAAAACTGCATCCAATTAATACTATATACATCACTAAAAATTGCAAAAGGAATATTTTGTTAACTAAAAAACTTATTTATCAAGCATTAAATTTTGCGGAGAGACTTTAAGTTAATGTAATTGGAATTAAAACAAAAGGTCTGATAATTAACATACTTAAAAAACATTTAACTTATCAAATTATCTACAAAAGAATGGGTCCGTCCACCTAAGTCGGAATCTTATGTAAACCTTTCATAAATACGAGTATAAATATTTAGAAAACAAGTTACTCTACTCAATTCAACAGTAAAGGAGATTGCATACAATTAAGTAATTAATGAAATCATCACATTTTGTGACAAATAAATAAAATTTCTATAAACCACAAACTATACCGACTGCAAAACAAATAACTATAACCCTAAAAAGTAAAAAATAATTTGTTCCTGCAATAATTAAATATTTTTTCTGCAGTTTGCCAACTTAAAGTGAAAATAATTCGGGAAGTACATCAATGAGTTGTACTTTGCAAATTTCCTGTTCAACTTTGCACCGTCTTCAGAAAACTTATTTAATTGTTTCAGGAATAAAAAAATTCCTTTTTCGAAGTCGGTTTTTGTTTTCTCTAAATTTATTTATACTATAATCAAGTAAGTGGTTGTAAGAATTTATCGCTGTATCTATAAATTCAATCTGTCCAGTACATTGGCCTCTATGATTGTTCAAAATTTTTATATTGGAAAACTTCGAATATGTCGATTTTCTGGCTTACTTTCAAGTCGGGATTCATTTAAACAGGTAGGTAATATTGTTAATGCATAATTATAGTTGTTTAAAATATAAAGTTTAACAAAAGTGGCTGCTATTCTGAAATTTGAAAACTTCGACCCTATATAACATGATTTGTTGCTATAACATTTACTTGATCGGAAAGACCCCAGTAGAGCTTTGTTCACAACATACACCATATTTAAACAAAAACTGCGACTACTTATTGGCCACCCTATGAGTAACAAAATTGCTTTCTATTCTAAAATTTGAAAGCTTGGAATATGATGTTTAAAGTTTAACAAAATTTTCTGCAATTCTAATATTTGAAACTTTCGAATATCATGATTTTGCCTACTTTCCCGACTGTTTCTTTTACCCTAAATTTATAACCTTTATATGCAGCTTTTTCTAACATGTGTAACAACATTTGCTATCATTTTAAAATATGAAAATTGTGAACGGCAATTAGTTGACTTATATATATTCCCATTGTGGCTTTATTTAAACAAGTTTTTCATACACGAAATTATTTAAAATAACAATATTGGCACCCTATTTTCAAATTTTAACCTTTGTGTAACTACTTACTTTTACATTAAAATCTAAAGTTAAACACAATTGGTTGCAGTTCTGAAATTTGAAAACTTCAAATGTGACAATTTAAAAACTTACTTTCGCAAGGGAATTTTCGATATAGAGGCAAGTAGGACTAGAGGGTGCTACTAAGCATGTAGGTATAATAATAAACTAATATTCAAATTGTATTTGCAACTACTTATCGGCCACCCAGTATTTTTTCTATAAAAAAATCAAATGTTTATAATTTTAAGAGTTTTTTTGTAACAACAGTATAAATAAAATATCTTAGTCTATATAATAATTTGACACAAGAATATTAAAGTATTTTTTCTTGTTAATTCATGCTATGTTTTGACAATGTGTAAATATTGTATTCATAAATGTTGTGATTTTGTATAATTCTAAGTGTAGAAAATTTGATAGAATTTAAAAAATAACTAATATAAATAACCCTATTTTCAACTATAAAGAGTAGATGATAAACTATAAAATATTTTTTGTGAAAAAGTATAGTTATTCTTACATATTTACTTCCTATTTGTACTTTATTATAAAACAATTTTGAAATTTTAATAAAAAATTCCACTCCATCTTATATTTCAAACACCCTTATAAACAACTGGCTTCTAATCTTAATATTCGATATTAATCATGTTAAAATCTAACAGTGATAGCCATATAGCAATTGATGCATAAAACTGTAATTGATGATATTCATGAACCGAAACAAAATTACTGCCAAAATTTTGAATAGCTAAGCTGATGCCAGTATCTAGATATTTTTATCAACAAGCGTACGGTGGAACCAGTTGAGTATAAATTGCAAATTAGCTTCACACCGGCGTTCCCAATTTTTCTCTTTAAATCTTTGAAAGAACAGCTGCGCAAAAATGCTTGATAGGAGCTGAATCACTTAAATGTATTACGAGTTTTTATTGAAAAATATTAACAGTAACAAACAAATATAAATATTCTTTATAGATCTGTAAACGGAAAATTCAACGATGTAAAGAACAAATTAATTGCTATAAAATTATCATAGTATTTCTCGTATTGCATTCTAAGAGGGATAGATAGGCAGTAGGGATATATAAAAAAATAAGCTATTGTTTTCAACCGTCACTCGCAATGTATAATTTTTTAGTGGGATGGTTTAGGCAACCAGAAAATAAAGGAGCCAAGTAAAGAGATGTTCTGCACACGCCAAATCTAATAAATTATCTCCACAGCTTAAACAATTTCAGTCAACTTCAAGAATTTATGTTGTCATTTCTAATCTAGGATTACAGGTTGAAAGCAAAGTAAAGTAAGTTTCTTTGTTGATTTTAAGTTGATACTTCCTCCTAATTAAATAAGATCCTCAAAACGTGAGGGGGGCTTCAAGAGTCCGCTATGATTGTTCTCATATATTGTTCCGAATTATTGTAATTGTTTAATCGTTGTATATAACTATTCGTAGTTTATTCGATTCCTCTTACATTTTGTAACAGTTTTACAGCATACTTTGGCCCCATAATTCTTACTAAATTGGGTATAAAAGGATTTATTGAAGGTTTGTTCAACTTGGTTGTGAATACTTAAAAAAGACGATGCTTGTTTATAGATGTACGAGGACAAATTCTTAAATATTTTATTGATTGATCCTCTTATATTCACAGAGAAAGTTTCTCTGCAGAGTGTTTTTATATTAATCTCAATTGTTTAATAATCAGTCGATAATAGTGATTAATATGATTTCCTATGTTGTATCCGTTTTACATCCATTCCTTGGTTTGTGTTGTGAAAAGAATAGTTAACCTGACGTTTCGCCAAACTCTCATTTGGCATTTTCAGAGGTAAAAACACAATGAATCAATTTTGAAAGTGCCTCAGTGTTTATAGTAACCTTCAAGAACCTAAACTCTCGTTGTTTAGGTACCGTGTCATTAGTGGTTTCTATTGCTTTACCTGTTAATCCCCTTGTAGACCAATCAATAGAGACTTTTTCCTGCAAAAAATACTATCAGGATACTGGCTGTGCCATCACATTAAGAACGATTTTTAGTGATATTTTGCTACTTTTCCACTGGCAACTATGGTTTTTTACTTTATTATAAACAATTGAAACAAGAAAATTGCGTTTTTTTTAGTTGCATGTTTATAAATTGAAACATAATCAACTAATCTCAATGGGGTCAACAGGAGAATTGTAAAGCATCAAAATACCAATGAAATGAACCCATGATCGATCCGACAAGATCTTTAGTAACAGGGAAAAACAAAAAATACTGGAAAATTTAGCGGTTTTCTTTATATTAGCATAACTCCGTCACTATAGAAGTTGTAGAACCGGGCTTGTGGAAACTGATAGTAATTGATGTCTACGTTATTCGTGACTAAACCCGGCGCTATCGGTTTATTAGTTTTTGAATAATTGCGATATAAAGTTTTAGTCCACTATCCTTGCAGTGTGTCTCCATGCGACATGGATCGTCAAATATTAATTCAGAATAGAGATATTGGAAGCAGAGGTATCATTCTACAACGCCTCTATTTTCATTTGTCAGTAAATGTCTGTGAAATATACGAAAAACTTTTGCAAATATGACCAAAATTTGATGAGCGTATGAATGTGTTCGAGTAGTGGGGGGAACACTGTTGTTGAGGAGAACTGCTGACAATAATTATTATCGATAGTAACTGTCACTCTGACAGATGGTGAAAGAATCTAATAGCTAAAAAAGCTTATATACAGAGCGATTTGTTCGATTTTATTATATCAAAGAAGAACTGTTTATTAATTTATTAATATTTTTGCTTATTTATACGGAACATAATATGTCATTATACTAGAACTCCAGAATTTAGGCAAATAGGTTTGATATGATAAACTGAAACAAACATTGAACTAAACAAATATATATTTATATATATATATATATATATATATATATATATATAAATACGAATTTTCACTAGACAACCAAAGTATAAATCTTACCTCGTTTTAGAAGAAATTAATGTTTTATAGAGAACTCCAGAATTTAGGCAATAGGTTTATATTAAACTGAAACAAACATTGAACTAAATAAGTCAAAAAAGGTCTTGAAAATATCTAAATTACAGGCAGCCTGCCTCTATTATGTATTACTACACGCTTCCCCTCAACAATCGTGTTTCCCCCACTCCTTGGATACATTCATACGCTCCCCCATTCTTTGTCATGTTTGCCAACATTTTTCAGATTTTCAGTTTTAGTGAAAAATAAGAATAGAGGCTTTGTAGAATGACACCTCTACTTTCAACAAACTTTTCAAAATTGAAATTTGATTATCTATGACGCATGGAGGCACAATGCAGAAATAGTGAACAAAAAAGTTTTTATCACAATTGTTCAAAAACTAATAAACCGGTAGCGCCTGGTTTTGGCATACATAAAATAGTTGTAAATTACTATCAGTTCCTACAAGCCCAGTTCCACGGCTTCTAAAGTGACGAAGATTCGATTTAAAAAAAAGCTGCATTTTCCAGTATTTTTTGCTTTTTCCTGTTACTAATGATCCAATCGAATCGAGCCCGGGCTCATTTCATTGGTATTTTCATGCTTTACAATTGATTTGTAGACACTATTGAGATTAGTTTGTTTTTTTTAAATTTTATAAACATGCTAAGAAAAAACACGCTATTTTCTTGCTTCAATTGTTTATAACAAAGTAAAAATCCATAGTTTCGAGTAGAAAACATAGCAAAATATCGCTACGAATCGTTGTCAATGTGTATTTTTTACACATTATCACTTAATTTTGGCTCTATTGATTGGCCTATTGGGTTATGACCGCTCGTCGCATTATTTATGGCCCTATATGATTGTTTTTCATCACTGTGCATATGCATATTTATAACAGGATTAGAGTTTTATGGTGGGATTTTTGTAGAAGTGCCTTCCATGTTTTTGGCAAATTTATTTAAATTGTCCTGTATTGGGGTTCGTGTTGTAATAAGGCCGATGTAGTCTGCTTATTCCTGATGCTTACTTTATGTTCTTCTGCTGTTACGGAAATGCGTCCGTTAGTACTTCCCACGTATGACTATTGACAGTCTCCACAAGATATGCTATAGACACCGTGGTTCTCTAACTCGATTTTATCTTTCGGGTTACCGAGCACTTTGCCTATATTCGTGTGAGGCTTGAAAATTGGCTTTCTGTTGTGCTTTCTTAGTAGTTTTCATTTTATCTGTGGTGGTACATCTAATATAAGGTAGGATGTTTGTTTGTGCTCTTCGTTGTTGTTTTTTTGTCTTGTGTTTCGGTTTATTGCTTGCTTTATTGTATGATTTTTTTATCCATTTCTCTTATTTAATCCTTTTTCAATCACATATATAAATTATTTATTTATTTATTAGATTAGAGTATATAAACATAAAAATAACTTACAACTTACAAATATCTGAGTTTATCTTTTTGGATAACCTGTTAGAGGTAATTTGAGATAACAATAATATGTAATTCTAAGAGCTTGGATGTATTTTTTGATTTTATAGAAATATGTTGAAATAAAAATGAAATTTTACATTGACTGATGATAGCATACTATAAATATTATAAATTAAGATTAATATAGGAAATAAAAATAAAATTGTAAAAAAGAAATCGATACTTCATTGATTATATTTGCGTTTCATAATGTTATATAGACAATGAAACATCAGCATACATTTGACATTTTAGTAAAATTGTTATTGTAAGATAAAATTGTAACCATATAAAAGAAACTCTGTGGTTTAAATATCTATAGATCAATTTCCTTATTTTTTATGTTTTCCTGTACAATATTATGCTAGTAATGAAGACTTGTTGTTTTTGTTCTTTAGAACACATCTATTTTTAGATATATAACATTGATTATTGCTAGATAATACAGGCAAACGAAAAAACTTTTTGTAAAAACTTTTTGAAGAAATTATCTTAAATCTTATGTCTTTTTTTGTTTTATTTTATTACTACTCAAAGTACATTCTCATATTTGTAGTCAAATTTTCCTTAATAAACTACTTAGTGGATGAATTCTTGTCTACCAGCTTTAACGGTTGTTCATCTCAATATAAACCTGATCCTAGTCTACCAATCTCGAATTATTAGAGAGTAAGTCTGTGACAATTTTAAATCGATTATAAATTTAGCCATCATTAGGTCAAGACTATTTATTTTCTACTCTCGCAATGCTTTGTATCAATTAAAATAATACAAACACACTTTTATATTCTTTTGTACTTATACATTTGTGATTTTAAGTAATTGGTCTGATTATTGTAAGAAAAATTATGTTTTCATTAATTGTCACATGTTGGGAAAACGGAATACCAGAATATGTCTTAGAGGTTGAGAAAGAGGTCGCAGTAGTGGATGGGGTCGTGGACACGGAGATAAATAATTTGGTCAAGTGCGAGTTGGACTCGGATATTTAGGGTTCCATACCACCTTCAAGATTCTAATATTCCAGTTTCAGGCAAGCAGGGAATGAGTGCATTTTCTTATATTTACCCTTATATCTTTTAAAGGAAGCGTTAAATTTATAAAAAATATACACTTTGATTTTCCACACATTTATTTTATCTGATTCTGGATTCGCTTGATTTTTATCAGAATACGTATGTATTTAATTTTCTAATTTGGCCCCCAAAAATTAACATTAGAGTTTTATTTTACTAATAAACTCTCAGAGAAGTCTTTTATAATCTACTGTCTGAGTTTTGAGGCTCTGTAGATTGGAAGATAAAAGGCAAAACAGGACAAGTTTTAAATGATAAATTATTAAATCTTTATTTAAATTATTAAAATACAAATAAAATATATTTTTCAATATTTAAATAGTGTAGTTTCTAAAGTGGGAATTAAGTCGATGTTTACTTTTAAACAAATGATTTAAAAATATGATATATTTGTAATTCACATAATGAGCCTTTTATCTGATATATTACATGATGCGTTTCTTTATTTTCCATTTAACTGTATAATTTGTCCCTATTACTATGGGGTTTTTCTAATAATTGATTTTCTGTTTAATGCTTTTATTTGGGGGCCAAATAACAGAATTAGGGTTTTTTTTCAAATTTTTCATATTTGGTCTTATATTTTGGGGAATTGGGTAATTTTTTTAAATATTTTTTAATATATTTTAAAATACATTTTAAAAAAATTAAAAAAATATATTTGTATTCGTCAGATTTGATATATTACATGGCCCGTTAGAAACACCATTTAATTCTATAATTTGCCCCCCAAAATGAATATTAGGGGTTTCTCCTTATTTTTCCAGTAAAGTTCAGGTGAGGGGCTATACCTCCATTTTTTGTTCAAAATTTTCCAGCTTATGATTTCGGATACTTGTTAATATGTTTTCGCCGTAATGATCACTTTCATTTGATATATAACATGATGGGTTAGACACAATTTTAGTTTTAGATTTTCCAATTAATTCTGTAATTTGCCCCTCAAAATTAAAAGTAAAATTTTTCCAGTAAACTTCAGGTCAGAACCTATACCTCTAATTTTTTTCAAAACTTTACGTTTTATAGTTTCGGAGATAAGGGGGGGGGAATGGGTAAATTTTGGTATATTTTCGTTAATATCTTTTTAAATATATATTTTTTAAAATATGAAAAAAATATATTTGTGTTCCTCAGAATGAGACCTTTCATTTGATATATTAAATGATGCGTTTGATTTTTTTTTTTATATTTTTATTTAATTATATAATTTGCCCCCCAAAATTAATATTAATGGTTTCCCCTTATTTTTCCTGTAAAGTTCGCGTAACGATCTATATTTACTATTTTTTACAAAACTTTAGGCTCAGTAGTTTCGGAGATCAGGGGGGGAACAGTCGATTTTTTTAGTTTTTCCCCCCAGAAGTACCCCTTAAATCAATTTATTTTTTCTTTTACGATATGTTCTCCTGATCGGGTCACCAAACTATACATTGATACCAAATTTCAATCTCTTCCGTTCAGTAGTTTAGGAGAAAATTGCTGTGATGTGACAGGGCCAGAAATTCGGAGTAATATTATAAGGGTATCCGTATATTGTATATACGGAACCCTAAAAATGGAAGGCTGGGAGATCTCCGGCCAACTTACATAGTAAAATAAAATGATTAAACATTTAGTAATAATTATATTAAAACTGTTTATATTAAAATTTATTTATAGGTTTCGGGCTGTCAACCAATAAGTTTATTTTATTTGTTGTTTATAGAATTATATGAATAGAAACGTCTTATATAACATATGTTAACAAGTTTATGGTTAATGAGAAAACATGTTCAAAGTTTAAGGTAGCACTTAAACGCGTTTTTAGTTAAAAGTCAAACGAAAAATTTTACTCTTTTTAGTACATTCTACCTGATACAAAATGTATTACAATTATAGGACAACCTACAACATTTTAAAATCTTTATAGTAGATTGGATTGAATATTTGGGGACGACACAGGAACGAACATCCAATTTAGAACTGGTTGAAGCTGTCATAGGAAACGGATAATGTAAAAGCTCTGTGGAGTCAGTAAAATAGATCCATGGAAATAATAAAATCAAAGGGTGGAAGTTAGAAAAGATATTATAACTTTATAGCACATATTCTTATATGTATGAAGATCTCAGTGTATAAGCACTTTTTGGAAAATAAATACCACAAGTCACAAGAATTGCTGTATATTTCAAAAAGTTTCGGGGTCTAGGTTCAGACTCCGTTGTCAAAGATTAAGAAACTAAGAGAATTTTATTTGATAATATTCAGGGTACCACAGAAACTTCTAAAGATTATATAATCATAAAGTTTCAAGAATTTGAAAGGGGTAATCTTCAGAATTTTATGTGGGGCTCCTAGATGCGACTTTGTTATAAGATAGTACATTCGCCAAAAATGCGATCAAAGTTTTTTATTCATTCAGTGGTCCCATTAAAATCATAAGGGAAAACCTAAGAAAAACTTTATGAACTATCCCGATATTGAGTTGTTCACAGGGTCATGACCATTAGCAATTTCTTCCTTAATCATCGCCAACCAGGAACGATTGAATTTTACACAGGTAGTAGCGATACAATCGTCTTCATTTAACAAAATTAAAGCAGACTGCTTTAGTTTTCGTTTGATTTTGTGTTCTTCTTTGTGTAATATAGCTGATTTTTTGAAACTGTATTTTATGACCAAGGTCCCAAGCATGTTCACAAATTTTGGATTTTTCAAACTGTCGTTTTTTATATAATTTTTGTGTGAAAATTTAGAGGTATAGAGTTATTAGAAAATTTAGAGGTATACAGAATTTATTACATTAACAAGGGATTTTATAAATGCAATTTTTTGAATTTTGAGTTATGTTTTTTGGTTTTGTTTTTAATGTAATAGATTTTAGTGCATTTCTTGTTTTAAATGATATTTTAATATTATATCTGTTTTACACTATTTTTAGTCTTTCTTCGAGACACTGTATGTATGGTATAAGTATGTGATTTTCTTGGGAGTCAGTGTTGCTTGGTGAATTTGGTGTTGGATATTAGGGATTGTTTGGTATGTATTCGATTTTGTTTAACTCTATATTAATAATTTTTTCTGGATAATGATTGGCAGAAAGTACATTTTTTATAAACATTTTTTTTCATTGAGTTTATTGATGTTAAACAGTTGGTTTTTGCTCTGTCATATAGAGATTTGATGATACCTCTATTTACTAAATTTTGATGATTAGAATTAAAGCTGAGATACCTGTTAGTGTGAGTCCGTTCTTATCTTTCAAATGTCGATTGTGTTTTGGTTATTGAAATGTCTAAGAAAGGTAATTTTGTTATTCTGTTCAAGTTCTAGTGTCAACTATCTTTCTTGTTCATGTCGTTAAGTAATGCATGTAAGTCTTCAAGATTATGTTCCCAAATATGTCATCAACATAAAGCCACCAAACGAAAGGTTTAATCTGTTTTGAGAAAATTGATTGTTCTTCAAATTTTTCCATAAAAATGTTGCATAAAGCAGGAGCCAGGCAGGAACCCGTTGCTGTGCCAAATTCTTGTTGGTAGAAGTCATCATTAAGTTGAAAATATGTAAGTTTTCACTGTACAAAATATTAGTACTTCCTTAATTATATCAATGGACAATTGTGTAGTAAAGAATCTTGTTCTAATCGTTCTTTTACTATAGAAAGTGTTTCGGTGACAGAATCATTATTGTATAGATTTACAATATCAAAACTTGTTTAGTGTGAAAGTATTTTTGTATTGTATATGTGATAATTTTTCTAAGAAATGTGCGCTGTTTTTAAGATGAAAGTTAGGGTTACCAGTAAGTGGTGAAATAATTTTTAGAAGGAATTTGAGAGCTAACTGCATGGAGAATTTATACAACTGACAATTGGTCTTAATGGCATGTTGGGTTTATGAATTTTAGGTAACCCATAAAAATGTGGCGGTTTACGGGTTTAGAATAGTGTGGAATAAGATTTTTACGTTCTTGTTCTGAAAATTCTGTATGTGATTATAAAGTAAGCGGTGTATTTTGTTTTCTGTACAAGTTCTTTGATGTTTGTTTAATTTTCTATATTGTCATTGATTTATTATGTTTTGAATTTTGGAATCGTAGTCAATTTTATTTTAAGTAACTGTAGCATTCATTACCTTTATCTGCAGGTAAAATCTTAATAGTTCTGTAATTTTTTAAAACTTTAATTAAATGTAATTCATTTTTCGAAAGGTTATTTTTGATATGTATAGGTATTTCTAGTTCAATTTTTGCTCTTATTCGATACTCTTGAGCTTCACTATTGTTTAATTTGTTTACAGTCTGTTCTATAGCACTGATGTTGGAATAGTTTTTAGGGAAAGTGCAAAATTAAGGCCCTTTTTTATAATTGAGGTTTCAGAAGGGTTTAATTGTGTCTGAAAAATTAATGCCAGTTTTTGTCAGGTCAAAATGTTGTTTTTTTACTTAATATTTCGGCATATTTTTATCTGAAAGAAGTTGATTGAATTTACGTGAGTGTGTTTGTTTTTGAGACTTGAAGTCACTGTTGTAACTTATAAGAGTACTATATTTAATTCTGTTAAACATATATCAGAACATGTCACGAAAGTCGATGGATAACTTGGATAAAGGAGTCCAATCCAGTGATGGAGTAAGACGATCCTGGACAGACGAAATGGACAATTGGGACGACAGGGATTAATGAATGCAAGAGTTGAAAACAGGAAGGCAGCTTCATTTGCCGGAATCCCGAAAATATATATTGTCGAATATCACTTTGCAAAACCATGTACGACTAATTAGAGTCAGTTACATTTTACAACAAAAACATAGAGATCTGTGACAATCATTATCGTTATGCTTGAATGGTATGACACTTCTTCACTTTTTCTGTAAGATGAGTGTTCGAATATTTTTCAATTAAAATGTATCCTTACCTGCTTAAGATCGATAGTAACTGTAACGTACTCATATTGTGGCCCATAATACAGTGCAGGACTCTGCCACCACTTGTTGCTGCCATCAATAGCGTAATATATGGAATGTTTTTTACCTGGATCAGGGCTTAAATTATCACATATGCCACAACGCACTTTACCATTTTCCGACATTCGACAAAACTCTTCTCTTCTTCGTTCACCGCAAGTTGCATTTGCAGTAATTGCAGCTTTTGTGGCCAGATTAAAAACTGAAGGCCACAGACCGGAGTTCAGAATATTGGAATTTAGCTGGTGATTTTTGTCTACTTTGTTGTTTTTCAGGAACTTGAATACTGAAACAATAATAAATCAGTTACAAATTTGATTTCATTAAACCAGAAAAAGGTTAGAGAATCACATTGTGATACACTAACGAATGTACAAGATTTAGGTTGTGACATCAAATATTAATATACAATGTTTAAGTGCTATATATCTTTTAATGAAGAAAACGCCAAATAAATTTATTTAGCACAATGTGGTAATCTTGACAATTATTTTGGTATATAGAGGGTACAACTATTGCGAACTTATAGTCGTTTCTTATATGCCATAATATATGAATATTATTAGAATTCTAATTTTTGATATATAGGGAATATATTAGGTATTTCAAACTATTTCAGAAGTTCTATAATTTGAAATGATTTGCGAGTTCAACACACTCTATACCTCTGATATTTTTTGGCTTTGTTTTTAATTTTGGTTCAGTTTTTCAATTTTATCAGAATGCGCATCGAAGGTGGAATATACGAGTACTACGATTTTTCAAAAAAAATTAAATGAATCAATATAATAGGGATTTCATTTAGGCGCAAATTATAAAAAAGACACTGTAACTAAAGTCAAAAATGGTACATATCTAATTTAAAAACAAAAATAGTTCTAAAATATTATTGAATTATGAAACGTTAACAATGGAATAATGTAATTTAAGTAAATTTTTTTGTTGTTTTGTTTCATCTTCATTGCAAATTATAAGAATAAATTTTAGTTTATATTTTATAAGTTACATATATGCTATTAATTCTTCTTAATGTTTACTGGGTGTGTTAAAAACGCGGGGCCTTTGCTAAAGTGAATGCAAAATTAACAAAAAGCTCTCTACTTTATTGTGACATTCGGTGAACATTTGACATAAGTCAAAATTGCAACGTACGAGTATCACTTCGATTTGATCATTCCAGTTCATCGATCTTTAGCCGATTTAGGAATTTTACTCACTTAGAGATACTTAAGCGAGGGGTTCACAAATAAACCACTTTATGATAGTAGCCTAACTCGGATATTATATTGTTATATAAAATTAAAATGTTTAAAGTTTAAACATTTTGAGCCAAAAAAGTGTTAGAATGGATTCAGATGATAATATTGCCAAAACTAAAACCATGATGATCTGCAGACTCCCGCAAAATATTACCATAAACCTTATAATAGAGTTTCCCAAGATATCATTCATGTAAGAACTCTAACCAACATGCTACACTTAGTTTTTCTCATTAGTGTAGCTTAAGTTTTGGTTTAATCCATGAAGATGACTACTTAGGTACGATACTAAGATTATTAACAACGTCTTCTGAAAGTAACAAGAGTTGATGTAAATAAATATTATAAAAATATATAGTCTGGATGAGGAGTTTAAAATGGTGTTAAATCGAGATACTAATGCTAAAAATATGTGTTATGGCTCATTCGATAGGGAATCATGTCTAGATAATTGTCCATGAAAAGTGTATTAGCACATTAAAAATTCAAAAGTTATAAACAATTAAAGATGTTGAAAAAGTAGTGCTTGGTTTTTCGCTTGTAATTCGTAAAAAAATATTTTTTTGGATTTTGAAAAAAAGATCCTTAACGAGGGGAAAGTTCCTACTTTAATTTAAGTTGAAAATTGCCGTCCGCGCGCCATTCTTAGGTTGCGCGCATGCTGTAGCAAGTACGTAAGTTATAATAAAAAATTTATTTCGGGTACTTAGAGTAAATTAAAAAATCTAAATAAATTATGATATCATCTAAACCTAAACACTTCAAAGAACTAATTCCCGTTGGAATTTTTCATTAAATTAAATTTTCCAATAAACTAGACAATTGTTAATTAACAACATTTTACGGGATTTCTCTGATCATTAAAAATTAAATAAAAATTGCAATAATTCTTCTAAAATTATTTCCTTTCGTGGAGTCCTTTCAATTTACACAATAAAAAAGAATACCTAATGAAAGTTTAGAAAAGTTCAATAGTTTGTTTATAATAATTTTTTTAAATTAACAAATAAAGAAAAGTCACCGTAATGATGTAAACATTTTTTTTTCTATTTATCATAAGCTTATCGTTTTTATGTCAATAAGAGGCATTTATTAACTAAAAAAAATTTTTATATACATTTGTTTATATCAAATTTATAAACAAATGGACTATTTCAATATTAAAAAAAATTGTTTTTGCAACTTTATAAAGAATTGTCAATCATGATTTTTTAAAAAAGATTTTTTCTTAATAATAATTTTCAATTGTTTATAAACGTTTTTTTCATATAACTATTGTTTAAATAATTAGTTAAGAAACCGTTTTTTTCCTAAAAATCATAATTGACAATTCTCTATAAATTTCAAAAAAAAAAATTTTTATTAACAATTACATTGTTTACCATGTTAACAATTTGTTATAAACAAATTGTCAATTTTTTTAAATTTTTTTCCTGAAAGTAATAAAAATTACAATAATGACCCTGTGCATTAAAGTATGAAAAAAAATTATTACAATTTTTTATTGGATTTTGAAAAAATACGTAGAACAAAAGTTGCAGCTGCTGATCATTTTGTTTATCTAAAACCTTACATAACTTTTTAACTATTAGAGATACGACAATAAACGTTCAGGTCATTTTTGTTCATTATAAAATTGTCTTTTAGATAACCCATTTTTTGATTTTTTATCTATTGTTTATCTGTTGTCATATGCATTTGTTTATAAACATTTCTGTTTTTTTTTTCGTAATTTTCGTACTTTTTTGCCTTCTACCTCCATAAATAAGTTTAATTTGGTTATTTCACTCTAAGATAACTTTGTTCTGTTAAAAATTATGGAACAATTACGCTATTTTATTAATTTCTTTATTAACAATTGCAATTTTTTACAAATCTTCGAAAATTTTTCTTCTTAAAAATACTTACTTATTATTGATCCGCTGCATTATTGTTCAGATTAATCAAATTAATGTTTCGACTGAAGACTATTAAAATGTTTATAAATAAAAGTATAAAAGGTTGGAATTTTAATTTTGATTCAACTTCACATTTTAATGAGTAATAACTAATTCTTTATTTGCAAATACAATATAAAATCGTGATTATTAATAAAATATTCGTGTATTTTAATAAAATTATTTCCGCTGTTTTCTTCTTTTATTTGGGGGCGGTGTTTTTGAAGTACTTGGTTTATTTTCATACTGAACCAAATCAGCTTTTCTTCTTCTGCTACGCAGTCTGTGCTCTGTTTGTTCTTGTTCTCCTTCCTCTTTCTTTCCTTGGTTCCTAGGTTCGGTCGTATCTTCTTTTTCGCTTTCTTGATTTCTGGTTTCGGCTATTTCCTCTTCTTCACTCATAGGTTCAGCTATATCTTCTTCTTCTTCTTCCGATTCATCTGGTTTTGCATTGTCATCAGATTCTGAATCTTCCCCGTAAATCGATTGAATAATCTTGCGATAAGCAGGCTTCATAGTATTTCGGTGGTCAATAATCGTACCATACTCAAAGTTTTCGTCGTCATCATCATCACCGTCGTCTTCTCCCCCATCGCCATCGTTGGTACTTTCTATAATGTCCGACTCATTTGTGCACTTTTGTCCTTTACAACATGTGCATGCTCGCGTGAAGTTGAATCAAAATTATAATTTCAACCTTTTATACTTTTATTTATAAACATTTTAATAGTCTTCAGTCGAAACATTAATTTGATTAATCTGAACAATAATGCAGCGGATCAATAATAAGTAAGTATTTTTAAGAAGAAAAATTTTCGAAGATTTGTAAAAATTGCAATTGTTAATAAAAAAATTAATAAAATAGCGTAATTGTTACATAATTTTTAACAGAACAAAGTTATCTTAGAGTGAAATAACCAAATTAAACTTATTTATGGAGCTAGAAGGCAAAAAAGTACGAAAATTACGAAAAAAAAAACAGAAATGTTTATAAACAAATGCATATGACAACAGATAAACAATAGATAAAAAATCAAAAAATGGGTTATCTAAAAGACAATTTTATAATGAACAAAAATGACCTGAATGTTTATTGTCGTATCTCTAATAGTTTAAAAGTTATATAAGATTTTAGATAAACAAATTGATCAGCAGCTGCAACTTTTGTTCTACGTATTTTTTTCATATTTTAATGCACAGGGTCATTATTGTATTTTTTATTACTTTCAGGAAAAAAATAAAAAAAATTGACAATTTGTCTATAACAAATTGTTAACATGGTAAACAATGTAATTGTTAATAAACTTTTTTTTTTGAAGTTTATAGAGAATTGTCAATTATGATTTTTAAGGAAAAAAGGTTTCTTAACTAATTATTTAAACAATAGTTATATGAAAAAAACGGAATAAACAATTGAAAATTATTAAGAAAAAATCTTTTTTAAAAAAATCATGATTGACCATTCTTTATAAAGTTGCAAAAAAATTTTTTTTTAAATATTGAAATAGTCCATTTGTTTATAAACTTGTTATAAACAAATGTATATAAAAAATTTTTTTAGTCAATAAATGCCTCTTATTGACATAAAAACGATAAGCTTATGATAAATAGAAAAAAAAATTTACAACATTACGGTGACTTTTCTTTATTTGTTAATTAAAAAAAAATTATTATAAACAAACTATTGAACTTTTCTAAACTTTTATTACGTATTCTTTTTTATTGTGTAAATTGAAAGGAGTCCACGAAAGGAAATAATTTTAGAACAATTATTGCAATTTTAATTTAGTTTTTAATGATCAGAGAAATCCCGTAAAATGTTGTTAATTAACAATTGTCTAGTTTATTGGAAAATTTAATTTAATGAAAAATTCCAACGGGAGTTAGTTCTTTGAAGTGTTTAGATGATATAATTTATTTAGATTTTTTAATTTACTCTAAGTACCCGAAATACATTTTTTATTATAACTTACGGACTTGCTACAGCATGCGCGCAACCTAAGAATGGCGGGCGGACGGCAATTTTCAACGTTAAATTAAAATTATTAATAATGGAGGTACAGTTTCGGTGATCCGAAGTTATTTGTAGGAAATTTCCACCTCTTTAAGAATCTTTTTTTCAAAATCCAAAATCCAAAAAATTATTTGTTTACGAATTACAAGCGAAAAACCAAGCACTACTTTTTCAACATTTTTAATTGTTTATAACTTTTGAAATTTTGAAATGTGCTAATACACTTTTCATGGACAATTATCTAGAAATAATTCCCTATCGAATGAGCCATAACACATATTTTTAGCATTAGTATGTCGATTTAACACCATTTTAAACTCCTCATCCAGACTATATAGTAGAAAATTATGTTTAGATTCATTACAAATATTTGTTGGTTTCTTACAACGAAAGCTATAAATTTGTGAAAGTGTCTTACAATTAACACCAATTGAATAGAGTTGGCGGTAAAGAAGATACTAATATGTAAAAGATAATGATCCGTGGTACTTAATAAGCTTGTGTCATATTTCGCATGAGGCTACACAGTGAAAGTATAAAATAAAGAATTCACTCCTTAGATTACTATTAGCGACCTCTGGATCAGGCTCAGAGTAGAGTATGAGTAACTCTTGATACTGTAACTCCAGCTAAGCACCCAATGACTGAGTCTACCTACTGTCCGGAAAAACTACGAACAATATCGTTTTCTTGTATTTCTTTTGAAAATTAAATTCAAACGACCTTTGCGATTGACTACTATAACTCTTATATAGTGATAACAAAACTCCAACGGAAGAATTTTAGTACAAAATAAAATAAATTAACATAGTTTCTACGTACGAGAATGTAATTTTTTTCAACAAGTTTGAATTTTGAAGCAAATTTGCCACGTCCAATCAATATCACCGAAAGGTTTTGCCTTGAATCCTCAACAGCAAATACATAGAATAGAATTTTTATGGAATATTATTTCCTTAAGAAGATTTCATAATGATTCCCTGCGATATAACCATAAAGTGAACTTTTAGTGTTTTTAGGATGATTTCACTGGGACTACGACCAATATATTTTTTGAAAATATGTGGACCGAGTCTATCAGCTACTTTTCGGTTATACTGTGAAGTCGACTTGGTGGTATTTCTGTTCTAAATGAACTTTAACCGAAACATCAAAAGACTTCTATCAGTCGTCACTAATTCGAAACTTTTACAGAGGAGATTCAGCCTAAAACAGTTTCAGAGAGGGGACTTACAATAATTTTATTATTTGTTTAGATTAAAAATAGTTGGTCTGAAGTTTAAAGCTATAGAGGTTACTTCCCTTCAAGCTCTTGAACTTAATATTCTATTGTTTTAGTTATAAACTTACTAGCTTTGAACCTCCCCGCCCCTGGATCCTCCCATATTTACTAATATAAGAAAGAGGAAAAAATTGTTTGTGGCGGGTAATCTCTGGAAGTAGATTTTAAAAATTATTTTACGAATAGTAAGCTATCTGCGAGTAACATAGGTTATATTTTATGTTTGATTACGCGTTGAGGGGGGGGCAGTGGGGTGTCTGTTGTTTCTCCTTAAATGCTATATCTTAGAAACAAAAAGTGGTACAGGTGTGAAAATTGAAAAAAAATGAAATATATTTTTCGGAAACTTAAAATAATAGATTGGTTTCTTTCTTTAAGTGTAGTGGTAGGTGATTGACCATTTTGCGAAAATTGGAATATGAAATGGGAAAATGGTGGTCAATACTGCCTTAAGAGAAATTGAATATCTTTGAAACAGAAAGTAATAAGAGTGTAAAACTTGATAAAAACAGTCTTCTAAAATAAATAGAAACGAGTTTTATCATTTTAACAAAATTGAAACATTAAATGGGGGAAATGGATGTAAATCGTAATATATATATATATATATATATATATATATATATATATATATATATATATATATATATTATATCTTCACAAACACAAATGCTTTTTTTTAAATATTTTCATTTAAAACACAAATTAAATATTTTACTTGAAAGTTACGTTAAACAATATAAATTAAATAAAAGAAAACGCTACACTTAATGCCGCTCACAGCCATCGCATGTGCATTTATAAGCTACGTGTTGCATTGTCAGCAGTCAGCGGTTTTACACGTGCGATGGGCATTTGCGAATTTCCTGGGAATTGCTATATCGTGTAATATGACACCATGTGAACGACTCATTTGACCGGTTACACGGTGTTGTCATATTAATATTATAAGTATTGTTTACGACGTATATAACAACTCCCCTCATAAAGAAAAAGTTGCTGTTTTACAGGAACTTTTCTGAAAATACAATTTGTAAAATAATAAAATATAAAGGTTGTATACATATGAAATTTGTAGAAAGCAAAAGTGAATAAAATAGCGTAAATTGTATAGATGTATAAAATAAAAATATAATTAGCATTAAGTAAGGTCCTTAATAATAGAACCTAAAATAATACTTTTTAGTGATAAATAAGTTTTACAAAACAATTTTTAAAATTATTTTGGGGTACTTAGCTCGATGTCTTCAGTTTCGTTCTGTCGGAGGTTCGGTCTCAATCTTGGCAACATTTTTAAATTATGGTTGTGGGAGATGAACTTTCACTGGTTGTATTGTGTTTACTCCAAAGCGTTTGTAGGACAAATACAGCGACAATTATTATAATGGAAAATATTGCCACGTAGGTGAACCAAGAAATGTTCTTTTTGACGAATGGCTGATTTATTAATTCGTCTAGTTTGTGGTTTGCGACGTTTAACTCCTCGAAATTCAATTCATGGAGCTTCAAAGGTTTGAGTTCGGGAACGACAATTTTTTCTGGTATGGTATCGCAGCAGTTGAAAGGGATAAGAACTGGTTGATAGTTGTCAAGGGTGTTGCTACTTTTGGTGGCTGCTGCTTCGATTTTGGTTATCCCAATCAGGGATGTTGCGGATGCATTATTTTTCACATCCGCGGATGCGGATGCGAATGCGGATTTTAGGACGCTCACATCCGCGGATGCGGATTTGTACAAAACACTTAAGTATTGGTTTGGTAGGGTAAAAAAAACAGTAATATTTATCTTTTCTTTATTTAATAATAAAGTGGTGAATGAATTACTATTACGAATGAATTATTTTAGTAATTAAATTTGAATATTGGAGGATTATATTTAATGAAAAGTAGAATGGCCGCCTTTACAGACTCCAATCTATTTCGTAATTGTTCGTATATTAATCCTGCGATACTAAATAACTGTTCACTTGGAACACTGCAATCTTTCTGAAGTTTTAATAAAGAGTTAACATTGAGTGTTAAGGATTTTGTATTGATGTCGGTACAGGTGATGGTAATCCTGAGAGGCTCGGTAGCCATAATTAACCACACGTTGGTTTCGAGTTTTTGAACGTGGTACCCTTGAGCAGAAATCACGGCACTGTGACAATGTCCGCCACTTTTTTAAAATTTCTTAAAAGTTGGGCCTCGCACAAAGCTTTTGAGTTTATCGAATACAATTTATTTTGATTGTTCAACGGTTTGCACGCACTAAGGTCTTTTATCGGAATATACAGTAAGGAATCGTCGTTTTTTGCTATATATTTAAGAGTGAATGAAAGTACATGGTATAACCCAGTTCTATCATCATAGATTGGGATTGGGTATAAGCGGAGAGCAGTGAATGATTGCTGTTCAATAAGTGGAGTTCTGAGTATAGATACAATGTCGGAATCTGTTTGAAAAGCTTCTAATTCTGTAATTTCTAAGTATCGTGCAATACTTGAATATTTGACCGGCAAAGGTAAATTATTTTTCAGGAGATTCTGTGATATTTCCTGTAAGGCGGCAATGAAATGTTCGGGAATTAAAATTGAGGTATGGATAATTTTTAGACGGGCAAAAGTTATGGAATTAAGAACATCATTTAAGTTGTCTTCTAGAAAGAGATAATTCTCCATTAGTTTTTCCGTCATTTCTAGAAATGAAAGTTTTGTTTCCACGTACGCCATTTTGTCGTTTACCTTACGAATCATATTTTCCATTTTTCGAATATTTTCATTAAATATTTTCTCGTCGATTTGAATGTGTTGGATAGTCTCGTTAAAGTTCTTTATAACTGAGGTGGTTACACTGATTTGGTTTTTCAAAAGGTTTTCGATCTGCACTTGTCCTTTGTTTAAACTATTTATACTGTTGGTGAAGTACTAGCCCTCGGCGGCGTCTAAGTTACCAGTTATGGCTTTGAAAATTGATCCGGCGCCATCGATTAGTCCACGTTTGTATCTTCGGGTGTCCAAGTGGATTTCAGTGAATTTGTTTTTGACAGAGTTTGAGATTTGGTTAAGTAAGTTGATGTGTGATTGAACGTCAGCACGGATTACGTTGGTTGGGTGGACGTTAGTTTTTAGTGATAAAGTTAGTGCATCGAGAATTCTGTCGTTGGTAGCGAAAGCTTTTTCTAGAGCGGAGAGATTTCTATGAACTAGAAGAGTCCATTTGTGATCTGACACGGCTATAAGTGATTCTTCATGATAATAAATCCCTAGGGTGTTATTGATTGGCTTTATTTCAAATTAGGATGCTGCCGATCCGAACAGCAGGATGACCCTGTAAAGAAATCAGTCTTCTGTGAAAGGTTTCATACGGTCAAAGTTGGTTTGGTTTTTTGGTTAGTACGAGAATTTAGTAAAGTAGCTGAGTTTGTATGTAGTTCTACTATTTGAAAGGGGCCATTAAATTTGTTTTGTAGTGTATCTTTGAACTGAGATTCGCGTACGTAAACCTTGTCACCTACTTGATAATTTGGGGTTTTGTCCGAAACAAGTTTATCGAATCGAATTTTGGCTTTCTGTTTTTGAGTATCGGTTCTTTCGCGTGCTATTTTGTAGTACTGTGAAATACGGTTATTTAAGTCTCTGATGTATTTAGAAATGAAGTCCTTTTCATTATAGAGGGTTTCAGGTGGTCGGCTAGACGTGTGCCCGAAAACGAGTTCATAGGGTATGAACCCATGAGTTTTGTTAGCGGAGTTGTTGTAAGTAATAATTGCGTATGGCAGAATATTGAAGGGGTGTTCGTCAGGGTGCTCGGCTTTATGAATACGGATCATATCTAACAAGGTAGAATAAAAACGCTCTAATGAGCCGTTAGATTGGGGGTGTCCTACACTAGAGTAGGAAAGTTTAATATCGAACAATTTGCAAAGGTCTTTGAGGAGTGCATTGTCGAATTCACGACCGTAGTCGCAGTGTATTCTCAGAGGCGTTCTGAAGTGTTAGAAAAACACCAAGAGTGTACTAACGACAGTTTTAGCGGAGTTGTCGCTAATCGGGTAGGCCTGGGAATATTTAGTTAATTCGTATCGGATAGTAAGGGCGTAATTTTTGCTAGGAACTTCGAGAATGTCGATATTTATCCTTTCAAAAGGGGCTCTTCGAGTTTCGGTTACTACTAAGGGATTGTCAAGGTTTTTTCGGAAAGCTTTAGTTGTCTGACAGATTTGACAGTTTCTAATGAAGTTTTCTACGTCTTTTGTAATACCTTGCCAGTTATACTTTTCTTTAATTCGTCTAATAGTTTCGTTTATCCCTCTGTGTATGTTGTTTTTACCGTTATGGAATTGATCTATTATTATTGGCACTTGATCTCTTCCTACTGTTTTTGTTATGTTCTGACAGACTTTCCACTTTATGTCTGTTTCTGCGAATATAAACGAAAGCATTTCGAGTATAGGTAGGTCTAAGTTATTTTCAACGCAGTATAGTTCAGAGTCAGTTAGAAGGTCTTTGCTCTTGTAAATTGAGGCAAATAATACGTCGTTCACAGTGTCGAAATCAGTTGGTAGGGGAATAATGTAATATCGTCTTTTTCGAACGCTTTTACTATTTAAAATATTGATTTTGAATTGCTCGAAGTCGGCGTTCTCTTCGAAGATATCCTCAAGAATTTGTTTATGAAAATCTTTTAAATTGCCGGATTGAAAGAAAACTAAGATATTTTTGTTTTCTCTATCAAGGAGTTGACAGTTGGAGTACTGAATTTTACTATAGTCGATAAGTGAGACGGTCTTATACCATTCTATGAAGGTCCGAAATTCTGTAAAGATTGAGTTGTCCTCGTCGTCGGTTTCAAGTTGTTCTGTATCACTGTCTTCGTTTTCGTTTAAGGGAGTTATCGTGAAGTGTTGGAGTTTGGTGTTTGATTGGAAAGTCATACATTCATCAAAATGGTTGATTCGAATGCGTGAAAGGGCGTCTGCGTTCTTATTTACTTTTCCCTGTTTGTATATAATTTCATAATCGTACTCCTCGAGTTTGAGGCGCCATCTGGCAAGTCGACTACCTGGATCTTTAATCGAGAAGAGCCACCTTAACGGGCAGTGGTCAGTCAGGAGTTTAAATTTTCGTCCAAAAATTATTGGCCTGAAGTGTTTAACGGCCCAAACAATAGCCAGAAGTTCACGCTCTGTAGAGGAGTATCGAGTCTCAGCTTTGCAGAGGGTCCTAGATGCGTATCCAATTGGCAGATCTTTGCCTATTGGTCCTTGTGAAAGCACAGCGCCGATTGCAAATGCGCTAGCGTCAGTTGTCAAAATAAAGGGCTCATTGAAATCGGGATAAATTAAAATTGGCTTGCTTTAATTCATTAAAAGAATTAACGCATTCAGAACTGAAATAGAATGAAATATATTTTTGGAGCAATTTTGTGAGTGGTTTTGAAATTTTAGCAAAATTGGGTATAAATCGACGATAATACCCGGCTAATCTCAGAAAGGATTGATATCTTTTTGATTTTGGGGCTGAGGAAATTTCAATATACATTCTACTGTTTCTGTTTAATTTCATCTTTGGTAATCAGATGTCCGAGATAGGCAACTTCTTTGCGAAGAAATTCGCACTTGTCGGGTTGGATTTTGAGGTTAGCCTTTCGTAGGCATTTAAAACTTCAGTAAGACGAGACAAATGTTCGTTGATAGTGGGAGAGTATACGATTATGTCGTCCATATAGACGAGACAACGTTCGTTTTGAATACCTAAAAGAATGTTGCCATAACCCTCTGGAATGTTGAAGGGGCATTCTTTAGACCAAAGGGCATCCTTACGAATTCGTAGTGCCCATTCTCAACGGTAAACGCGGTTTTGGAAATGTCTTTTGGGTCAATCTCAATCTGAGGCGAGATCGAGTGTTGTGAAATATTGGCATTTGCCAAGTTGACTTGACGAGTATCTTCAGCCTCAACATCTGATAGTTCAACCAAAGCTACCTCAACTTGTGAAATGATTCTTTCAGTTGAGATAGTTTTCGGCGTCACTGCGAAATTGAAACCTTTGGATAGGACGTGTAAACTGGTAGAGTCTAAGGGGAAGTCAGAAAAATTATGGACGGTCGTCTGAGGGAGTGAGGTGACAGCGGGTTGTTGTTTTGTAATAAGTCGTGTTAGCTTAAGTTTTTGAGTGACTGTTTTCTTTTGGGCCAGGTGTTCGGCTTTATCGCTCGAAATGCGATCAAAATTGTCCCACAGAATTGGTTGAGGATTGAAAATATGTAATGATGAATAACAGTGATACAAATTTCGGTTGGTTTGGTCAAGTTGATATCTGATTGAATGGATGGAATTTCGTAACAGGGCCAAACTTGCTTTGTTAAGAATACTGGAAACTGAACGTGAAGAGGTGTGGTGTTTTAGTTTGAAAGTATTTGGAATGACGTTATAAATTCTACAAGATTTGAGGAAAACAAGATCACAAAGAAGCAGAGATTTTCGAATAAGAAGTTTGCTGTATGTTTTTGTGCCTCTACGGAGAGGATTTCTTCCAACTCACAAACACAGTCTTCAACCCCTTTCGAGGCAGAAGCAAAAAAATGGCGGACCAAAATCCGTCACCAGCTGACGGTCTAATACGAAGGTTACTCGTTATGTAATATTAGATAATTCTTATCTTCCTGATACAGAGTCTTGAAAGTGAAAAGCGTTTAATGAAGTGATAGACCTCCTTGAATTGAACTCATTAGATATAAGGGAAAGTTAGACTACGGATATGTTAGGAGATTGTGAGATTTTCAAACTAGGTTTAGTATAATTTAGACCATTAAAGATAATGATTCTTTAATTTTTTAAAAACGTAATATAGAGGGGATGATTATGCACCTTCTCTTCCTAACTTGTTAAATGCGTCCGTGAAGGCCACTAGAGGAACAAGAAGAAGAAACGTTTTTTCAAAAGACAACAAATTTAGAGGTGGACTTTTCGTAAAAGTTGTACCTATTATAAATATACACCATCAAATTATCTGTACCTTCTCTGAATCACATACTGAAATTTATAATAACTGTGCCTTACATAAATATTTTTAACGAAGCTCCAAAAAAATATTCCAAACGATTTCAAATTAATTTCTTGCCGGTTTCATTGAAGTGTGCGGTATTTACAATAAATTTGTCAGCTCCTAGAGATATTAGCGATGACAGTTTCGGGGGCAGCGTTATGGTCGTCGCCCTGGATAGATGGATAGCGGGATGCAGTCTCAGTGGCTCGTGGCACTGACATATAACAGATAAAAATAACTTCGTTCATGCTTATTCGCGAGTAGACACATCTGTCGTTCGAGATATTTATATGTATGTAAATGATTGTTGTTCAAAACATGATATAAAAAGTAACAATGACCTTTAGGGTATAAATCTTAAAAACATTTGTTTATATTAACAAGTATAAATAGCAAATAACTTTTTTAATTTGGTTATTATTTACAAAATATTCAATATGTAAATTAAAATGGGATTCACAAAGTTAATCAACAAAATAGTGTACAAATAAAAAAATATATTAGTGAACCCAAAAGGGAGTTATGGGTGCCAGTTAGTTCGAAATTATAACATCTTTAATCTAAGAGCGGGAAAAAGTACCTTCTATCTAACTACCTTTAATGGAATAGTCTACGACAAACAATCAGTCCAAACTCATAGAGAAGTCGCACTACTCAGGTAACCTAAATGACTAATCAGAATATTTTTATTTTTTCAGAGTTCTTTGGGAATAACACCACATAAACTTGAAGTTCTGTATATTTGAAAAGTCCAAACGTTTCAAGGTCTAAATCAGACCCCGTTTTTAATGGTATTACACAAAATGAACACGAAATTAAAAAATTAAAAGGAATCGCAATGACAAATATCGTATTATAATTTGACATTAATGTTTGACAATAAAACTGATGTAACTAAAGGAATTTACTGCAAATTTAATACATACAGGGTAGCACAAAACATTTTAAAGATCATGTGAAATAACAAAGCTTCTTTCAAATTGGAAGAATTTGACAGAGTTATCTTCAGAATTTCATGTGGCGTTCCTAGATACGATTTTGTTATAAGATGAGACCAAAGAAATTCTGATGTTCCAGAAATCTCATTAACGTCACAAGGGAAAACCTAGGAAAAACCTTATGAACTCTCCCGATATAGGGTTGTTCAAAAGTTTATTACCGTTATTAATTTCATCCTTGATTATTGGCAACCAGGAACGGCTGAATTCTATATTGCTTTCATTTAATAAAATTAAAGCAGACTCTTTCAGCTTTCGTTTTGTGTTGTGTTCTTCTTTGTGTAATATGGTTGAATTTTCAAATTGTATGTTGGTCTCACTTTTGGCGAATGCATTATCTTATAACAAATTCGTACATAGAAACGACACATGAAATTCTAAAGATAATTCTTTCAAATTCTTCCAATTTGAAAGAAGCTTTGTTATTTCACATGATCTTTAATTTTTTTTAGCTACCCTGTATATATAAGATTTGCAGTAAATATCTTTAGTTACATCAGTTTTATTGTCAAACATTAATGTCAAATTATGATACGATGTTTGTCATTGCGAATCCTTTTAATTTCTTGTTAATTTTGTGTAATACCATTGAAAACGGGGTGTGATTTAGACCTTGAAACGTTTGGACTTTTGAAATATACATACTTTCAAGTTTATGTGGTGCAACTTCCAAAAAACTCAGAAAAAAATAAAAACCAGAGATGCCACAATTATCATTCAGAAAATATTCAGAATATTGTTTGGGATAACAATTTAACCTGAAGAATTTGTTTCTTTTTTCTTTCAGCCGAATCTAATTCTCCATTTTTTTTTTGTTTTCACTCCTCTCAAGATAACATTGTATTATGTACTCTAAACGTGCAATTTAACACAGAATTAAATATAACATATAGAATTTAAATATAATGTACAATTAATTAAAAACGTTATTGTTAGAACAACAATAATATTAAAAAGTACCACGGTTTAAGTTTTACAGTAAAAATCACACAATCACAAGTCATAAAAATCTCATTATAATTATATAATTCAAATTATTTTGTAGTTTTTTTCTTTTAATTGTTCCTATTGGTATTTCTAGATGAATTGACCAAAATCGGTAAGCTATGATGCAATCAAGCAAAAAAAGGCGATAGTCACCTATGGCTAAAGGGTTTAAATAAGGGCGAGATCCTTCTGGCTTCTGGGAATTGGAAATATGGAAGTTGACATAGCGAGTAGTCCATAACAAATTTGTTTGTTAGTGGCTAAGTAAGGTTAAGTAACGGAAAATTTTGCGGAAAATTTCAACGTTTTTTCCATCATTTTGTTACTTCTGGCTTTTGAATTATATGATCTTTATAATGAGTTGAACGTGAAGTGTAATTGCCATAAATGTTGGTCGTGGCCGAACCGAAGCCAGAAGTCCCAAACACGCAAAAAAAGAAATGAAAATTGCTGTTTTTAAACTGTCCATTTCCTGTTTGATGTTATCCAGATCAGCTAGTCTTTGTGATCTGGTTACTAAAGTCTTGACGACTGCCTGTAGTTGGGCTAGGTGTGAGTTACTTTTCTATATACTGTATGGCCAAGGGTTCCATCTTCCTTCCTATTTATGAAAACATCAAGGAATGGCAGTTGATTGTTGGCTTCAACCTCCATGGTAAATTTTATTTTGTGATGGATGACATTAAGGTGGTCTAAAAATGTGTTGAGGTGTTCCGTCCCATGAAGCCAAATCACAAATGTGTCATCCACATATCGCAACCATAAACTGAGTTTAAGAGTTGCTGTTCTTTGTGCCAACTCCTCAAAGTTCTCCATAAAATGGTTTGCTATAACTGGTGAGAGTGACGATGCCATTGGAGCTCCTTCCACTTGTTTGTATCGTTGGTTCTCGTACACAATGTGTCATCCACATATCGCAACCATAAACTGAGTTTAAGAGTTGCTGTTCTTTGTGCCAACTCCTCAAAGTTCTCCATAAAATGGTTTGCTATAACTGGTGAGAGTGACGATGCCATTGGAGCTCCTTCCACTTGTTTGTATCGTTGGTTCTCGTACACAAAGTAGGTGTTCATCAGACAGTGTCTTGTTAAGTCTACAAGGTGTGGAGGTGGTTTGTATTTTTCTATTATGATATCCAAGGCTTCGTCGATAGGGATGTTGGTGAAAAGGGACACTACGTCAAAACTTACAAGAAGACACTCTGGTTGTAAAACCATTTTTCTAAGTATTTCGATGAAATGTGTCGAATTTTTCACATATGAGTCTGCCTCCTCTGTAAACGGTTGAAGTTGTTGGGCTAGGTATTTGGCTAGGTGTTGTGTTGGGGATCCAATTGAGCTTACTATTGGCCTCAAAGGTGCACCCTCTTTATGTACTTTTGGCAACCCATAGAATTTCGGACATCTCGATGACTTTTCACGCGGAGTTGCAGATGGAGATTTCTGTCGATCCTACTTGTTTGAATTTTGTTTGAATAATCCGCTGTATCTAAAATTACAGTCGCATTTCCTTTATCAGCAGGTAGAATGAAAATGTCCTTGTTGAGGCGAAGTTGTTTCAAGGCATCATTTTCTTCTATAGATAGGTTCCTTTTGGGTGGTTTAGACTTTCTCAGAACATGTGACATATCTTCTCTAATTATTTCAGCGGTGTTCGCATCTAATTTTGAAACTGCTGTTTCCACGTCACATATTATGCTCTCTGTTGGTATGTGAGAGGGAGCAATAGCGTAATTGAATCCCTTAGCCAACACGCCAATCGCTGAAGAGTTCAATTGTACCGAAGATAAGTTATAAACGGTTTTATTCGTTTCCAATTGCCGTGAGGCTAGAATGTGACTCTTATTTTCCAAGAAAAATTCGTTTTTGGGCTTCTGTTGGATCTTCAATTTGTTAAATTTTGTCTGTTGTTGCATTGTTGTCAAGTCTGCATTCGTTTCGGCCCTAAATTCGCTAATCTCATCGAATTTATTCCATATTATCGGGTGGAGTGTATTGCTTACCAGTAGGTGGATCTCTAAGAGTTTAGTATTAAGAACATCAAAATCTCTTCTGACATCACGTATGGCTTTCCTAAGTGGGACACAACTAGCTTTCCATAAGATATTCTGTGTTTTTCTGTTGTTCTTCCAGAAATTTATCGTAGGTAGGGGATGTGAAAAATGTCAAATGAAAAATGTTTATTATAAATACGACAATACAATTTGTCTACCCCATGTAAAACCGGGGCGGGTGCAAAAACTGTTAGGTCCTGATGATATGAAAAACGAGGAAGTCAGAAGAATAAAAATATTTGTATTATTATGTCTTTACTTGAATTTATGTGAAACCGGTCTGAATATTATTTTAAGTTAATAATTTTGTAGGAAAAAGTCTGTTCATATAAGTTTCAGATTAAATCCACATGAGTAAATTATTTTTTTAAACAATAAAGTAGGTATAGATGCATTTAAAAATTTGATGCAAAATATTATTGGTGTTAATTTTTACACGCTCTTGCGATAATGTTTTGTTGTACTTAGAGACATTGTCTTATATTGGTAGCAGTTATCTTCTAAATTATTCTATGGAGCATATACTAAATAAAAACAATCTAATTTTTTGACTTTCAAAGGCTGTAACTTGGAATATAAAGGGTTTTGATGTAAAATTTATATGACAGACCCCTTAATCTATACTGGAAAGTCAGACTTTAATTTCTGTAGGATCAATTAAAAACACTCTATATAAAATTGACTATACATAAAAATTCAGACGTATAAACATATTTTCGGATAACTCATATATCTATAACCTGTATAAAATAATAATTAATTAATGATGTTATATACCAAAATAATTTAAGTTTAAGGAGAAAATCCATAAATAATATGTTTATTAAAAATTACTGTTGATTATTGTCACCCCTGCATTAACCCGGTAAATAACCCATTAACTTAAACGCACAATAATTATGAAAATTCCAATCCCGAATTAAACACCATTCAAGCGAATCTCAAAATAATTTATGGACCAATGCTTACATTAAACTTGAATTTCATCTTTCTGAAGTTGAAGTTCAATCTATTGATTAGATAGGTTTAGAAGTATGGAATTTTATCTAGTCAATATGTTCGATTATATCAAATAACAGTTCGCTTTCACCGAAAATTATGCTCAAGGAATCATTTGATTTGTAATTGCATTACCAAGTTTTTGAAAATATCCAAATCTCACAAATGATGTTAAAAAATATAAGGCCGGCTTGTTTTCCATTAATATTCTGAAAATTATTGCAGATCTCGGAAATCAAAAATGATTCTTAAAGAGCTGGGGATTTATTGAAAATACTTCTACCTCCCAAACCCGCTACCGCCAATATTACTAATTTTAAATTAAAGGTAAAAACACGACTAAAAAGCTTACGCATGTGCCTAGAGATCCATTTACTGAAATAAATCTATATAAAAGTAAATACATGCGTTATTGAATTAAGGAACGTAATCTTCTTTGATTCAACAACAATTTTTATTTAGTGTCCGACCGAAACTGGCTTTTACGACCGAAACCGAAACCTAAACCGAATTTCGGCAACGGTCTCAGTACGGCCGAAACCGAAACCGAAAAATTCTTACCAGGATCATGTTTTGAGGGAAAAATAAAGAAAATATTATAATCAGTTAGTTTTAGTTTTTTATATTTAAATCACATTTTCACTTATTGATAACCAACATAACCCCTCATTTAAGAAAAAAATATTAATTGCGCCTTAAAAATACTTAAAATAGATGAGGTGTGTATTTGAGTAGGTCGATTCTTCATTTGAATATTAGTCATGGTTTTTTAATAATATTAAACATAAAATTACTTATTTAAGTTGTTACCCAATATTACAATAGGTATAGCAACTTCATATTTAAGTAATGAACAAAAGAATATAAATCATTTTTATCTTAAGAACAAATTAACTTTTTCTAAAATTAATTAGTCAAAAGTTAAACTACCAAATTATATTATTTTTATTAGATTAGTAATCATGGTTAAACAATTTTATATTATAGGTAAGAAACAATACTTTATCAACATTTTTGCCTAGCAAATTGCTCCTTCTGTCTGAATAAATTTGTCTTGCAGCACTAAATACCCGTAACTGTTCACTAGAAACAATCGTCGGTGGAGTTGATAAGAATTTCAGTGTCGCTTAGATGGAATTTGTGGCACTAAACATAACCGGGCACCGCGTGAGCACTCCTGAATGCAGTTTCGGTTTCCGTCATAGTTTCGGCAGGTTTGCCGCCAAAACCGAATCTAAACCGAAACTGTTTTTTTTTTGCCAAAACTCGATCAAAACCGAAGCGGAAAACGAACTTTCAGTCGGACACTACTTTTATTACATACATTTATTAGATTAAATATAATTTCGTGCAGTTTGCTTTATTTAAAAGAGTGCAACAAATTAAAAGCCATTGCTCAGAAAAGTAGTAATATATGTTTTCATAATACATTTCTATAATTTTAATAAAATAAAAATTTAATTAGTAAAAAACACCTTGTGACTATCCTGCCCTGTTGTAAGTGGACATTTAACTTTTTTTAAGTATATGCGAAATCGCATGAAAATTGTGATAATTTGTAAATATTTATGCAAAACATTGTCATAATTTTAATAGAATTGAAATTTACTTTTCTATATAAATTTACTGTAAGACTATCCTGCCTCTTTGTAGATAGGCTTATATTACAATTTTTTAAACATTAGCAAAATGGCATTACTCAGAAAATTATCAAAAATCTTCTTACAGATTTTTGAACAGTTTGTAGTATGAATGTTCCGTTCCACCTTACCCTCCTGCCACTTCGAATTATGTATATTTACATTATTTATGTTATATTAAGGTTTATTTTATGAGTAAGAAAATCACAGAATAAGGATGAAAATTTTCTGCACAATTTTCCAAGCGAAAATTCATTTATTCCCTAGAAGGCTTCATGTCAATTTTTTTGTCATTTAGATATAAATATGTTTGATTAATTTAGTTGGCAGGACTCAGAAAACTATTGAAAATTAGTATTATTTCTTACATGTTCATATATCGATTGCAACCCTTAGACTCAATACTACCTTCCTGCCAAAAAAAATTATTTTCTTGATAATATCGATGGTAACCTGTCGTTTTATTAACATGGAGGTACTCAGAAAGTCATCGCAGCACATACTTTTTTGTTTGGAAAATCTAAAATTCACAGAAAACTCCCCTAGAAAACTATAGGATTTTTTCATTAATTGTAAATACCTCATATAACCTTTCACTATTCCAGAAGGCGGGACTCACAAAATCGTGGTTGAACTTCTAATTCAGATCTCCCGGTCTATAATAAATATATTTTGTGTGACGCCGCTATTACATTGTCAAATATTTGATCAAATAACTATCTTTGATAAAACATCTTTGTCAAAGATATTTGAGAGTGTAATTAATCTTTGACAAAACAATTATTTGACATATGTCTTTGATCATATTTACACGTATCGACCTATATTTGATCAAAGATTTTTGACGTTAATTGTGAATGAAAATGAAAATTTGCGCCCCCGAAGTTTATTAAATAATTGTACAGCAAAAATTTTATTATTTGAGTAAGTAGTGGTTAACTGCCTACAATGAAAATTGTTAGTACCATTGTGTGGACGTACAAAGACTGTTGAAGAAAACTCGACGAATTAAAAAGTTAATAAATATACCGAAAAAATTAAAGTAATTTTGTATGTTGTTAAATAGTGAGCTGTAAATCATATCACATATATAGATAATGAACAGCAATGTTGTACTCGACTAAAATGATGTAGGTGGATCCTCTATACTAATCTAATTTCTCATTTGTGTATTTCTTTAGCAATAGACCATTATAGTATCAACATCTATAATGTAACCTCTCCGATTCGAAAATAATTATTTTGCAAATTTTGCCATCTGTCTCAGCATTTTAATAAGTTCAGGTGTATGGTAGTTGCTTGCTGCGATGGTTTGCTGACCGTTGGTGCTTATCGACCCCTATGTTCTTCTACGAAGGATCACCTTCGCCCTTTTGGAAAACTTCTAACAGTTGATCCAATAACAATCGTAGAATTACCACTTTGCTTAAACTGTTAATAGGAAGTTTTGCTTATCAGGTCCAGTATTGATAAACTATTCCTTTCTAGGCGCCCATTACTACTTTTAATTCTGAAATTGTAGTCATAAAAACACACTA
The DNA here is from genome assembly GCA_034190945.1 of Octodonta nipae. Taxonomy (NCBI): domain Eukaryota; kingdom Metazoa; phylum Arthropoda; class Insecta; order Coleoptera; family Chrysomelidae; genus Octodonta; species Octodonta nipae. The sequence continues at coordinate 50,163,174 of CM067221.1, read as the reverse complement.
CAGTAGCACAAACAATCATAAAATTCCATACATTCACCAGTTTGAATAGAAAATAATTTTATGAAATTTGTTCTGAGATTCATGTCAAATATTTGAGCAAATGTTTTATAAAAGGTTTGATCAAAGACTTTTGACAATGTGATACCGGTCTAAGGTGTGAAAATGTGAAATAAGTTTTGAAGATGGCCAACCAATGACTTTTTATACTAATATTCGATAAAATTTTTACTGACACCGTGCAGAATTTTTCAATTTGGGTTATAATTATAACACATCGTATTTCTTTTTTCACATGAAAGCAAATATCATTCACACGATGCACTTCTGACATATTGACTATCTCCTCGAAGTTTCTTGGACTTCCATCGTCTTGAAGTGGTTGATCTCACAACGTTTCAATAGCTTTGTATCTGCTATCGTCATCAGGTATTTATACCCTTAACCGGTCATGGTCATTGGGTCTTATCCGGTCCAATCAGCGTAGTCGTACCTGGCGGTTGGTTGTCGGTGATGCACAGCGGCAGAGGCCGAGGAAGAGCTGGCCAAACGTTTTTAAGGTGGAATCCAAATTTTGGATGCTGGGTCGCTAATTATACTTTCGTTCCAGATTATTTATGCTGTCTCTATGAATTTTCTTTTGTACCAGTGCTTTTCTTTATGAATTACCCTGGCCTGGTCCCAGTTGATATTATGGTGTTCGGTCCATGCGTGATTAGCTAACCCAGACTTGGTTATCTCCGCCCTCTGAGTAGCTATTCGGTGTTCTTTAACCCTGGTGTCCAGTGGTCGCTTTGCCTGTGCAATGTAAAGATTGCCACATTCACAAGGTGTGCTTTATATACAGTTATTTGGTATTGCTGGTGGCGTCCGGCCTCGTTCTTGTAATCATGCTCCTCAAGGTGTTGTTGCTTTTGAAGATCATTCTGATTCCATTGCTGGGTGTGAGTCGTCTAGCATTTAGTATACGGTAATAGTAGAGTTGCTACCGTGGTGCCCTCTTCCTGTCCAGCTCTTCAAATGCCTTGGTTTCCGGATAATCATTCGCCAAAAGATCTTCTCTAAGTTTCACTTGTTCTTCTTTGAGGGCTTCTGGTGTGCTGCAGATATTTTTGGCTCTATGGATTAGTGTCTTGATGATGCCACTTTTCGATGCTGATGGGTGGTTGGAATTGTAGTGAAGGTATAATCCTGTATGCGTATCCTTCCTGTAGACTGTTGTTTGGCCCTAGTCCTTTGACACTTTACATAAAGGAATGGTAGGCACCCACTCTTTTCCACCTCCATGGTGAATCTAATGGATGGTTGGGATTGGTTCAGGTGCTCCAGGAATGCCTGTAGTTCTGTCTCTCCGTGTTGCCAAATAATGAAGGTGTCATCGACATACCTCAACCATAGCTTAGGCTGCTTCTCGTACCTCCTCAGTGCTTGTTCTTCGAACCATTCCGTGTAGATGTTGGCGATGGTTGGTGATAACTGGGAACCCATAGGTAATCCATCTTCTTGCATGAAGAACCGGTCCTTAACGTGCCATGATGTTTTGCCCTCCAAAGGTTGGATGATTGGTAGAAGGAATTTCGATAGAGCTGCTTTTGGGAGTTGCGTGAACTTGTAATCAGTCTGAGAGGTACTCCAGCCTTGTGTATCTTGGGTAGTCCATAAATATGGTGGTTTGCTGTGATGTGGCGTCAATTTTCTCCTTGTCTCGGATAGAATGTATTCAGCATGATCTCTGAGGGTGTTGTAAGTTCTATTCCGTTCTATTTTGGAAGTTGGATCAGTAGGCAGTGGCTTGTATTTTCCCTTCGACAGTACTTCGTCGATTTTCTTGTTGCATTCCGGTCTATGCATTAGGATGGGACAATTTGCCAGCTGGTAGCATGATGATAGATTTGTCCTCCTTAAGTGTACTTATGATCCTCTTTTCGGATTTGTTGATATTTTGTTTGACGTGTTGTGTATTCTTAATTGCGGTTCGGTCTTTCCATCGAAATTCCTCAAGTTGCGGTCTCCCTTTCCTGCCTATTGCTGACTCCACTGAACTGATGATATGTAGTACTGGCATCTTTTTTGGCGTTAGTCTAGCCACTTAGAAAGCAATATTTCCTCAACTGCTATATGACAAGTTCACCACTGTTTTCCTGTTGGTCGTATCCTTCGGCAACTGCTTCCTGGTAAGTTTGTTAGGTTTGTCAGTGTGCACCTTTTGGCCAGTTGGTCTGATGTTGTCACAGTGTTTTTAAATCGAAGCAAAAATCGGCATGTGGCCTCCTCGTGTGTGCTCCTTCTGATTTCTTGAAACCTTTCTTCCGCGTCCTCCAGGAGTTAAGCTTTCTTCCAACGATGATGGTTGATTTCTGACCTCACTAAAGCATGGCTGGCCTTGTCAAGTATCTTCTGTGCTTGTTTCCCTGGAATTGGCGGCTTCAGTTTGAAACCATTTGGTATGATCTTTAGGTCTCTGGCGTAGCGTAGGAACTTGATGTGAAGTGGTTGATCTCACAAGGTTTCAATAGCTTTGTATCTGCTATCGTCATCAGGTAAATGATAGGAAATTCAGATTATCCCTCGTATTTATACCCTTAACCGGTCATACGTGGCCGGTCATGGTCATTGGGTCTTATCCTGTCCAATCAGCGTAGTCGTACCTGGCGGTTGGTTGTCGGTGATGGGTAGCGGCAGAGGCCGAAGAAGAGCTCCCCAAATGATTTTAATTTGGATGCTGGGCTTGCTAATTATATTTTAGTTTTCTTTTTCGCTAATAACGCATGGACCGAACACCATAATATCAACTGGGACCAGGCCAGGGTAATTCACAAGGAAAAGCACTGATAAAAAATAAAATTCATAGAGACAACATATATAATCTCAAACGAAGCTCAAAATACAACAGATAAGTTATAACACAATATACAATAAATTACTTATATACCGGAATACTGGTTGATCATTTTGTAGACATCTCTTTCTCCCAGAATATCTGTGAGGAAGAATCTCTGTACAGAAGACAGTAATCCGGGCAATTTTACGAATTTGCCTTACTACAATTTGTTCTCCATATACAATTTTCAAATACTTATCTGTTGCAGGAATAAATTTTGAGGAGAGAAAACCCAATGAACAGGCAAAATAATTCAAGGCCTCCTTAACAATCTTTTCGAAATTACATACCTCAGTAATATAGGCCTTGTAAGAAAATACATAACACTGTTGAGCCACCTGTATTAGAAGGGAAGACGAAAAGGAGATTTTGAAATACAAGCGCCGTAAGGCCAGATAACCTCATTGTTGTTATTTTTTTAACCGGAAGCCCCATACAACAATATGTAAGCTACATTTTACAAATTTGGTAATTATTTTATTACACTATACCATGTTTGATTATTTTGCAATAGTAAATTTAGACGTATCATAAAAGCCAGACCAGTCAATATTGTGGTTGCTAAGCTTAACAATAATGGTCTGCTTAATAGCCTAATTAATGGATTTCAAAGTATTGTTTATTCCTGAGCAGTCCATTAGGAACATGAAAGCAATACGTATATAATACCTCAAGGCAATCAACGTAACACGGTAAAATTTTAACAGCCAACAGTAAATCAGCCCTAAATATCGCCACCTGTAAATTTACTTTTGGAAACGCTTGACAAAAGTGAAGCGCTTGCTCCATTCTAAACCCAGCATATCATAGGCATTGATGGTTTAGACTTTCCAGCCGTTAATAAGACCTAACATGCCTTCTTCTTCTATTGGGGCTGATCCTCTTTAGAAGTTGGCCGTTACATTTGCTCAAATGACCTGGGCTCCTTCTACCTTCAATTTCACCTTGTTTTATCAGTTGGAGTGGCCAATATTTTTTGTTCCGCATTATGTGACCAAAATCTGCCGCTTTCCTAATCTTTATTATTGCTAGGATTTCTAGTTCCTTTGACATCCGTTCTATTACAGTATTGTTTGAAATGTGGGGTATCCAAGGTATTCGAAGCATGAAAAACATTTCAAATGCAAGAGACATCAGTCAGGTTCAAAGCTTCTATGCCATATAACAACATGGAGACAATATAGGAATGGAGTACTCGAATCCTTATATGTATGTTAAGCTTAAGATTACACAAGACCTTTCTGATTCGATAAAAAGTATTACTAGCTTTTTCTATTATATTTTTAACATGATGCTAGTGATCCCATGCTTTGTTAAATATACATCCAAAATATTCGATTCTGTGTTTGTTTCATGTAATATTGTACTTGAAATATTGTTGAACTATGTGGATTCTAGTTTGCTTAACGTACAGATTAATTACATAATATCGCGTTATTTAAATAATAAATTAGAATAAAAGGTAATCCCAAGGACTTCCATATAGCCTACACTTGACTGAGTTTCAAAACTCCATAAATCCTGTTGTAACAAAACCAATCATGTAACTGCTAAAAAAGAAACATGCATAGCCAGCAAAATAAGAAAACTTACTATTTAGTATTACCCGCTGAACATTTATAAATAAGGAGAATAACACCTAATCCAACATCTATAGGAACTAAAAAACAAATAAACAGAAAACGAAACTATCTCCATACTTAGCTATACAAGGTAAAAAAGTTGCAAGCTAAAAACTAGGTTGAAATATTCACACTGAGAAAATGAAATTTACGGTTCTGGGCAGAAGTAATATTTCATTAATAGGCAGAAATGACATCCAACAGGTTACAGGTTTTAAATAACTGGGATACATGATATAGGATGATAAGGTGCTATGACTGGTACGTACTCAGTGGAAGCATGGGACTAGAAATGAAATTGAAGATTTCGAAAGTTGGACTCTGCCACATATACTGGGAGTAATATCAAGAAGACAAAAATAACTTGAAGAGGAATGGGCAGAAAAAAATTCCACGAAATAACTTAAATTGCACGGGAATAAATGACTAATCACTAAAAACTGCTGCCATTAATGTTATAGGAAAGAAGCCGTACGCAGAAATCTGCAGGGAATAATTGGACCTTATTATACAAGGGTCCTTAATAATATGCTACTATTTAAAAGGGTGATTCTTGGACCCATTTTAATAAAAAAACTTCAGATAAACATAATGTTTAAATGTCTTAACCTTTGAGATACAGGGTGGTAAAGTTTTCAGATATATTTTTTAAATATTATTTGCATTTATTTCTGAGTAAGTTTAATTTCTTGATTTTCTTTCGACCTTTACGTGGAAATAGTTTTTTTTCATCTTTTATTAAACTATTAAATTCCAATTAATCCAAGAAAAATTAAAAGAAAACTTGCCAATTTCGATTTCCACACAACAGTCACGTCATGGGATTTTTTGCGATTTGACCCTGAAGTCAAACGATTTTTATTTTTTTAAGCAAAACAATGCTTCAAGAAACAACAGTTACTCAGAAATGATTGAGGACTTCAAGAATAATCCTGATACCATATTTTCCCAAAAATATTCAATGCAAAATCCACAAGAACACCACTTGTAGAAATTGTTTGGACATCAGAAGATGGTTCTCGACGTATAGAAGACATGAGACGAAGTAGGCGAGAGTATCAAAAATCTCGTCTCGGTCTCGTCAATTTGTAAAAAATTAAGTCTCGTTCAAGTCTCGATCTCGTCTCGTCTAGCTTAATTTTATATAATGATAATAAATATTATATAAACTAAATAATAATTAACAATAAATAATTTTTTAAAGCTATATTTATTACGCTATTATACAAACATATTTTAACAAGTATATAAATGTTTTTATTTTACAAACTCTTAATTTTATCTTTTAAATTACTGGATGACCAAGAATTTAAACATAATAACGCTTGCATCACATCATCTTTCAATAATGTACGTGTTTCTATCAGTTTTTGGTCACTCAGTTTAATATAAATTTTATCTCAACAGAATACTGGAAGCCATTTTTTTGCATCTAAGATTGTTACCAAATTCTTGACTATTTGATCAGTTCTATTATATATACTTCCACAGATGTACACATTAATTGTTCATATCTTTACTACACAAAATGCAAGAAAAAACAAAAAAAATCTCCAGATGTTCAAATAGAGACAACATTTTCAAAACATCGGTATTTAGAGGCAATAAAAGTTCTCACTTAAGTATTGAATTTATAATGGTTCAGTCGCATATAAGAAAAGTTTACTGTACCTGTGACTGCTGTAAATAAGAGGATCTTGCAGGTAGAAAATTTTCAGCCAAAGAAACCCTTTTAATAGTATATACGTTTATTACTCCCTAGTTTAATATACACACATATACCCAACCGAGAGTAAGGTAACGCATCAATCTTTATAAAAAAATCATTCAAACTTAAAATATAAAAATTGCCAGGATAAATATTTATACCAAGAGATACGTTACTATAAGACGTGTTAACAAGTTAAATTAAAAATATGAAAAATCATACTTGGATATCCAGTCTTTTTTAAATTTACAATAAAATATTTCACAGTTGGTCACCAGATTTTATATATTGTGTATGTTGTTTTCTATGTAAACCTTTTCTAATTTTTGTCCCATTTTAGATGAGGTTCAAAAATGACAAATGACACCTAACTATTTGAACTCTTTCATTTAATTTCTCTTTCCGTTTATATAATCATCAATGCAATGTGGGAAACTGTGAAATCAATTACTGAAAAGCATATTAACTGTTTTAACTATATGCAGGGATAATTTAAGGCTAGCCATTCTGATATTTAAGTAAGTTATTACTACAGTATCATCAGCATAAGAAAAGATATTGTCATATCTTCTATAAGGTCAATCACATATAATGTAAACAACAGAGGTCCAAGTATTGTCCCCTGAGGAACACCGGTATTTACGGGAATAAAATCACTCACTGTGTTATTAATTTTTACTCGTAGCCTATAGCCAATAAAACTAAGAATTTATTATGTTGTGATTTGGTTTATTAAAAGCATTTGCTAGATCAGCAAAGGTTGTAGCTATTGGTGAGCTATTATCCATTTTTTCTAGAATCAGATTTGTGACCACATCAAATGCATTAGCTGTTCCTTTATTTTTAATAAAGCCAAATTGCTTTTTCAAAAGATTTTACATTTTTTCAAAAAGCTTTATAATTCGGTTGTATTTTTTTCAAATACTTAAGTAATATTAGAAATTAGAGATATTCGTCTGTAGTTTGTTGTTAAGTGTTTATCGCCACTCTTATAAGGTATTATTTCTGGATTTTTAAATATATTGGACATAGCCCAATTGGTTCTAAAATGAACCAGGAGAGTATTTTTATTACTTTCGTATGCATTTCATCTATCCGACTACTTTTAAATTACCAATGTTTTATTTCGTTGTTTATTTCAATTATGTTAGTTGGATATAGGTACATTGTTTTATTATTATATGGTGGTAGTTTAACTCTAGAGTTGGGGAGTTGATCAATTTTTTTACTTAATTCCTTACCTATATTGTTGAAACATTTTTATATATCAATCATTTTAGCTATATATTTTTGTTCTCATTACCAATATCATAACTTTACTGAAGAAAGATCTGACTAAAATAGACTACCCTTCCAACCCGCTCAACAGCTCTTAAGGACCGTTTGGACTAATTTTTTTCATAACTTACAGCAAGGCAACAACAAAATGGAGCAAAACATTGATATAGTTGAAGCTATACAGTAACAACTAATTGAACAAGAAACTATCTTTAGTGATATTAAAACTCTAAAGGAATACAAGCATCTTAGTAATAAAGAAAATATCTTATATGTTAATATAAGAAGTTTGAACGCAAATCATGCTAAATTGCAGGTATTTGTTGAGAGTCTTGCAAATAAACCAAGTATAATAGTATGTGTAGAATCATGGGAAATGCAAAACTTTAATATGTATACATTAAGAGGATATAAAAGTTATTACAATCATAGTCATATTAACAAAGCTGATGGTGTAGTAATTTTTTTAAAAGATAACCTAATAGAAACCAGTGAAGTCATAGAAATAGATAAACTTAAAATACTACATACATGCATTTCCTTAGAAAAAAATATTGAATTTGAAATTTCTTCATTATATAGAAGCCATGAATTTCCTAAATCAGAGTTCATCCTACATTTAAAAACATTTTTAGCAACAAAAAAGGTGAAAAATCATTTAATCATTGGAGACTTCAACTTGGATTTACTTGAGTTAGATAATCACAATTTTGAGCATTTGAATAACTTATTAGAAAGGGGTTATGTGCCAGGTTTTCAATCAACTACTAGACCATCAAACTTTAACATAAAACAACGAACATGTATTGATAATATCTTCATTAAAACCAAAACATTGCAGACTAAATCAATCACATTAGCAAATCTTTTTAACGACCATTACCCACTATTCTTAGAACTCGGAAACATAAAAAATGAAGAACGAATCAGAATCACAAATTCTATAGATTATATTAAATTACACAGAATAGCTTTGACTACTGACTGGTTATCGATATTATCAATTAATGATCCAAACGAAGCCACAAATTCACTAATACATCTAATAGATAAGCGTGTAAATTTAGCTAAAATAGAACATAATATGAATTACAAGCAATGTAAAATGGCTCCCAGAAGCCAATGGATCACCAAAACTATTATTGACTCGTGTGTAAAAAAGAGAATATGTATAAAACTTGGAAAACAGATCCAACAAACGAAGTTCTCAAAATGCAATATAAAAATTATTCAAAAACACTTGAAAAGGTGATTAAAGAAGCTAAATATATGTATGACCGTCAACAAATCGAAGTGAATAAAAACAACACCAGGAAGCTTTGGGAGATAATTAACCAAAAACTTGGTAAAAAATCCATAAAATCTGACCTTATCAGTTATATTTATGACAACAATAAAAGTAAAATCTCAGATCCGGCTTGCATAACTGAATATATGAACTCATATTTTTGCAGTGTAGGTACGGAACTTAACAATAAAATACAAAAGTTGACTGACTCAGAAATTAAAATACCTCCATTCAATTCTAAAACTATTTATCTCCACCCAACAGACCAAATAGAAATAATAATATAAATAATATTATACAAAATCTTAAGCTTAAATCTGGTGTAGTTGACAAAATAAACGCACAAACAAAAGCTATCACACTTCATAACAGAACCACTTGTTCACATTTTTAACCTATGTTTGACCAAATCTGTCTGGTCTGACGCATTAAAAAAAGCTGAAGTTTGTCCGATTGCCAAATCTAAAGATAAACATACACCATCAAATTATAGAAAAATATCGCTTATTTATAATCTGGCAAAAATTTTCGAAAAAGCAATTCATAAAAGATTTTTGGAGTTTATTACAAATAGTACGATCTTATCAAAAGTTCAATATGGTTTCCGTAAGGATCTAGGTACCAAAAATGCCTTAAACTATATTACGAATCTAATATATAGTAAGCTGGACGAAAGTTGCCCTATCGTCATTACATTTCTTGATTTAGCTAAAGCTTTCGACAGTGTTGACCACAAGATTCTACTCGATAAACTGTATAACTATGGAATAAGAGGAACTGAATACATGCAGGTAAAAACTGGTGTACCCCCAGGCAACAATTCTGGGTCCACTATTGTTCATCCTATATATTAATGATCTCCTCATAGATTTATCTGACGATTCTATTGTTTCATTTGCTGACGATATGGCTGTTATCTCTACTGGTGAATCCTGGTCTGAAGTTGAAAGCAAAATGAATATCAACCTTAATAATATATCTAAATGGCTCATACAGAATAGACTTAATATAGGAAAAACAGCATATATCACTTTTGGTAACTATGCGAATAGCATCCCCAATAGCATTAATATTAAGATCAATGATCAAAGTGTAAAAAGAGTGCATAGTTGTAAATATTTAGGAATAATTTTCGTATAGGCTACGTTGGGATAAACATATTGAGTATTTGATCAAAAAAAAAACAAATATTTAGTTTTCTTATTTTATAAATTTTCTAATATCATGGCTGCAGATACATTAAAAACGATTTACTATGCTCTATTCCATAGCGTGATTAGCTATGGTATTATTGCATGGGGAGGAGCCTTTCCCAACAATCTAAACATTACAAAGAGTACAAAACAAAATACTGAAAATTGTAAACAAAAATAATATTGTTGGACAAGGCAACCCATGCAACTTAGTCCAACAATTTTCTTTAGACTCTTTGACTTATCACTATGAAATACTAAAAACTAAATATATGACATCAAGAAGTACAACCAGAAACAAAAGTATACAACTACCTAGGATGTATAAAACTGTCAGCCGTAAAAATAGTGCAACTAGAGCCATAATACTTTTCAATAGATTACCAAATGCACTTGAAAAATTATGTAAGAAAAAATCAGCGAAAAATAAACTCAAAAAATGGATTACAGCAAATGTATAAGTTGTTAAATATAAGATTTTGTAATATAAGATTGATTATAAAAGTAGTTAAATATAAGATTTTGTAATTATTGAAACTATCTTTTGTGCAATTTCAATAATTTTAAGAATGCTTCATAAAGAAAGGACAGAATAGTTTAAATTAACCTAATATAGAAGTTACAAGGTTATTGCATATTAGTTGTAATATTAATTTTAAATTATATGACTTCTATTTTTTTGTTTTACCATTATTCTTTTTTTGTAGTTAGTTTAAGTTAAGATACTAAGTAGAGTACCAGTCCTACGCACAGGTAACTAGTTTGCCTCTGTAGATAAAATTACTTACTGTAAATGTATTTTCTGGTAATAAATAAATAAATATCTAGCAATTTTTTCTCTCAATTGATTGCAATCTGCCAACTAAGCTAAGTGATACAACAAGAAATACTTAAATTATATATGCGACTTTTGTTTCCATGGCAAATTTCGTCAGAAAATTTAGATTTTTTTCTCAGCAGGATATTCCCACGACCACTTCATTGGTTTTTACAGTTTTAATATCTAATTCAGTGTTTAGTATAATATTTTAAAAACGTTTAGAAAACATGAAAAAGTATTGTGAGAAAATCTCCGTTATATCTTATTTGGATTTAGTATGAAATCAAATAATTATACATTTATTTTGAGCTCATTATAAAATAATGTCATGAGTGACAGCTTATCCAATTGAAATTCCAACTGTTGAAACATCTAGTCATTTCCTCATATTTCAATTATTTTCATTATTGTAAGAACTGTTATTTAAAATAATCTTGTGACCAATATTATATATATATATATATATATATATATATATATATATATATATATAAATTTAATCTTCTTATTTCAGTCACATCTAATTTATTTAGAAACCATAAATTATTCTTGGTATCACTGATTTTATTCTGATCTTTAGACGTAATTATTGAAACGCGTGAATGAGTAACACATAAAATGCATAATTAAGTAGTAAGCATTAACAAAGTAAAAATAAAATTTTAAATATTTGCCCATAAGGTTACCTTAATAGGAATGTCTTGAAGAAAGAGAAAATTTCTCACAAATTCCTGTAAGGTCAATATAAGAACAATTCCCATGGTATCGTAAACATGATCTCAAGCGTAATTCTTCCCCTTATGGTACAAACGGGACCACATTGCGCAATAAAGAGAGTCATCGACCTAGAAACATCGCGATGCGGCGAAATGCTAGGAAGCTCACCTTCTTTATGCAAGTTCTTAAAAAGGACTCAATAAATATATTACTGGATACATATATCAACACGCTTCATATTTTACATAATGAATAAATAATTTAGATAATTTGTATTTACGGCAAGCCAGCTTACTTACAGCTTCATTTAATTCCTACTTTTTTGTACAAATCTACATTTCATATTATCGACGAAAACCCAAGACCTTGTTCTTGACAAATAAAAATTTAGAATCAAAAATAGTGTTTTGCCCTTTTCATTTTGCACCAATTTTTTAAGGGAAATGCTGTGGAAACTTGGGGTGTCACAAAAGTAAAAACACAGTTTTGCACCCTAACACCAAACCTTTATTTTAAACACTCAACGCCGTTTCAACAACTTCAGTTGTCATCATCAAGGAGTAAACCAAACAAAACCATTTTTTGTAACTCCATTAAAGTTTAAGTCAACTTTTCTCTTGGTATTATTCCTCCAGAGTGCGTAACCATCTTTCTGAGCCCATCATTGGTCTGCATTTTTAAGTCAAAATCAATATATAAATAAGCAAAGATATATATAATGCAGATATAGTATTCGTCAACTTTGTGTTTTTGTTTTAATTGATGAAAGTATACTGTATCTTAACATACACCATATATTGCAGTTTAAGGTGAACTAATATGTAAGTACTTAGGTATTGTAATTATTTAATACTACATCTTCATAGTTACTTATGAGTTGTTTTCTTCTTAGAAATTGAATTATTTGATATGCTGGTAACATGTTTAAATGTATTTGAAATTTTTTATACTCATAATTATTAATATATGTTTAAATATATGTATATAAAAGCCGAACATGCATTTAAATTATTTTTAGGAAAGTATTACCCGTAGATATTGTTTTCTGTTCTTATATTTTATCTTATAGATATTTTATTTTACATTACATGGCCCCATTCCTGCACAATCCTACCTCTTAATATTGATACTTTAAAGAAGTGTATTGTAGTAAAAATCTATAAATACGCAAATGCAAAAGAGTTCGGTACTATTTTCTTCTGTTTGTAAACCGATTTTCTTGAGTTTTGTTATTGCTAATTGACGGCCTTTCGTGTTATTAATAAAAAAAATTAAACAATCGGCTAAAATTTTCTGTTTGTAATAGTTATTGGTACCATCTACTCCATAATACCTGAACTAGCGCCACTAAACTGGCCCCATTCCTGCACAATCCTGCCTCTTAATACAGGGTTGATTACTTTTAACTAAAATAAAAATATTGATACTTTAAAGAAGTGTATTGTAGTAAAAATCTATAAATACGCAAATGCAAAAGAGTTCGGTGCCATTTTCTTCTGTTTGTAAACCGATTTTCTTGAGTTTTGTTATTGCTAATTGACGGCCTTTTGTGTTATTAATAAAAAAATTAAACAATTGGCTAAAGTTTTCTATTCGTAATAGTTATTGGTACCACCTACTCCATAATACCTGAATTAGCGCCATTTCCACCGCTAAAAGACAAAATTATTTCATACCTTTTGAACTAATTCAAATAAAAGCTCTCTTGATTTGTATTGATGTTTTGCACTCTCGTCGTATATTTATCTTTCTAATTTATGCAATAAAAATATGATATGAAAATTTTTATATTCTTTTCTATACAGGAAAAGAACGTTATTTGATTTTGCTTATTGAATATGGTTAGCTTCGTACATGTACACTAATTGGAACCGTAACACAACAAACTGAAATTATTATCCGAAATAATTTTTGACTTAATTATAATGGTAGTGAAGTATTTTGTATAAGTACGCAGAAAAGTGTATAATAGTAAAATGTGGTCTGTATTTAAAATTGTTCTAAAGGTTACTGTTGCTAATAATAATAGTTTTTGAGACCTTTTACAGTTTGAGACTCCTATTCAGTGGGAGACTTGCTTGTGGCCTGTTGAATACAATGAATAGAGTAAGAATACACGCTCGCTTTATTAACTTGTATGAGTTTAATGAACATTCCGTATGGCACAAATTTAAATAAAATCATTGGACACAAACTTAGACATGCAACTATAGGAAGTGAGTCACTTCTAGGAGAGTTATTCTGTGCTCCACACTGATTATGATATGGTAGTCATATTGAGGTATGCATGGAATTTCAAAACCAAGGCTAGGCTCTGTAGTGCATTGAGTGAAAATATGAAGGTAATAAAGGACATTTACGTTCCAAGAAGATATCGACTCACCAGATAATAATAACGATGTTGTAATAGGGTTTTCCTATCTGTTATTGGATTTCTAGTCAAAACATTTATATAAATAAGACACCAGTCATTTTCGGACATAAAATTCAACAGCAATTCGGTTAGGCCATCAAGTAAGTGATAGTTTATAGATAATTATTGCTACGATTATAACAGCAAACTCGTAGCAGTAAACTATTTAAATAATAAAAACCCTAATAATTATGAATTTCTTTTAGGGTTCCGTATACACATTATACGGATACCCTTATAATATTATCCGATTTCTCCCTCTTCACATCGCAGCAATTTTCTCCTAAACTACTAGACAGAAAAGGTTGAAATTTGGTATCAGTGTATAGTTTGGTGACCCGATCAGGAGTACATTCCGTAAAGGAAGAAATTTTGATATTATGGGTATTCCTGGAGGGTAAAACTAAAAAAATCGAACGTCCCCCCATTTTATCTCCGAAATTATAAGAAGTAAACTTTTGAAAAAATTAGAGATATACGGCTTCACCTGAATTTTACTGGAAAAGTAAGGAGAAACCTCTATATTAATTTTGTGGGGCAAATTACAGAATTAAATAGAAAATAGAAAATTGAAATTGTTTCTAACAGATCATGTAATATATCAAATGAAAGGGCCCATTATGGCGAAAACAAATATATTTTTTTTCATAATTTTAAAATACATTATTTTAAAGATATTAACAAAAACATAATAAAATTTACCCATTCCCCCTACCTTATCTTCGAAACTATAAGTCGTAAAATTTTGAAAAAATTTAGAGATATAGGGCCTCACCTGAATTTTAGCGGAAAAATAAGGAGAAACCTCTACTATTAAAAGAATATTTTAAAATATGTTAACAAAAATATAAAACAAAAGCACCCATTCCTCAAATTATAAAACCTAAAATTTTTTGTTTACAAGAAAAATATGAAGAAATCCTAATGCATCATGCAATAACCCAAATGAGGAATACAAATACTATACTACCTAAAATTTGGAAAACAATTAGGGGTACTGGGACTCACTTGAAAAAAAAAAATAAGTAGAGAACCCCAATATTAATTTTAGGGACAAATAATAGAATTAAATGGAAAATAAAAATTAAATTTTCAAACGCATCTTGTAATATATCATTATGTCAATTGCATTTTTAAATCATTTGTTTAAAAGGTATTAACAAAATTAAACATCGATTTAATTCTCACTTTAGAAATTACACTAACTAAAATTTTGAAAAATATATTTTATTTGTATTTTTAAATAATTTGTCTAAAGATATAACAATTTATTATTTAAAACTTGATCTATTTCCCCTTTATCTTCCAATCTACAGAACCTTAAATTTAGACAGTAGATTATAAAAGGCTTCCCTGAAAGTTTATTAGTAAAATAAAACTCTAATGTTAATTCTGCGGGTCAAATTAGAAAATTAAATACAGATTTTTATAAAAATAAAAATAAAATAAAATGTATATATTTTTATAAATGCACTCATTCCCTGCTTGTCTGAAACTGAAATATTAGAAAAAGATATACTTTGATTATAGAACGAAAACTAATGAAGTAATCGTAATGAGAATAAGAAATCCTTCTTAACGAGTGTTTATACATCCTGATTGGATCATTTTTTACCGAATAAACTTAGAAAAACTGGTCGGATTTTTTTTTAATATAACATCCTGATAACTAATACCGGAATATTAATCATCCTCAAAACGATAGTTTATGATATTGAGATACTATGGAATAAGTAGTTTTTGAAGAATTGGAATTTAAATAATTTAGAGAGCTATTTCGCACATCCCACCGTATTAACGTGACTAGTCCGAACGGGCCAGCGCTGCACTGACAGTGACTGTCAAGGCACATGGACGGATCTATAATTTTCGTAAGGTGGGTGCAGGAGATAAAAATTATGGTAAATTGTATTATTATATGCTTTTTCTCAACAGTTTATTACGTCTTTATTTACATAACTATTGCCTGCCAATATTGGTCTATTTTTCCATTGGTTTCTTAAGTTTCTTAAGTTAATACTGTATACAGTTTACTGATATTAATTAAAGTACTTTTTCCACTGACTGCATCCGCTACTGACAAGCAAAAGTTCAAAAGCAGTATTAACACATTTTACGGCACTATGACAAAAATCCAAGATATACGAAGTGCATTTTATAAGCTTTCAAAATACATTTTGTATATCGCTATCAGACTTTCCTGGTTAATACGATACGTTCTGCAAAATATTTCTACAAATTATTTAAATTGCAATTCTGCAAGATATATTTAACGTACAATATCTATCTTCAGTGTTATTAATCTCAGCTAGTGATAGCTTAAGGTTATAAGCTATCACTAGGAGGCATATTGAGATTTCAGCTGTTAATACAACAAAGATGAATTTTTTAAAATCACTTTATATCGGTTTCCAGCTTTTCCTTATGCAAAATGCTTTTTTATACAAACTCATTTTGAAGATTTTCTGATTCTCAAATAATTTGCTTCCACGAATTTACTGTTAAAATTATATCAGTTATGACATAATCTATTATTTACGTGATGGCAAATTTTATTTCGTAAATGTATGCTGGCTGAGAAGTGTATATGATGCCCAAGTGTACAGTAACAGTACATTGCTTCGCAGCTTTGAAGGTTGATAGAGACCAATTCTTGATGGAGTGAGGCTAGCTGGCTCTGGATATCCATTAAGGTAATGACTGATTTCTGCCACTGACTTAAATTTGGATAGAATTTCAACTGCCAACCTCAAAATATATCTTGTGATTTTACTGTTGTCACCTGTAATAATATTTGTTACAATTGTTTTGTTAATTGTTTATGAAACACTTGTAATTACCTGACTGAATGATGTTGCGAAACTTGTGACTTTCAGGCCCCTGGTAGCTATCTAGTCAAAATGATCTTACATTAGTTTTGGCCAGATTCACGTTTAAACTTTTGCCCCTCAAGTAACTGCCTGAGATGTCTGCAGGTCTTCTGCCGTATCTGCTCTTTGCATAGAAAAAGTGTTTCAACATAATAAAACCAATTTTATGCCTTGATTTTGCTGGTCTAGGCTTTTAATAATATACTGTAATGTAGATTTTTTCCAATCACCACTTTCAGGGCGGGTCCAGGATTTGACAATCCTGGGGGGGCTTGATCTCGTTTGGGAGGGGCTTGACGTCACTGAAGGTTGATTTTAGCACAATAGACACTAGAAAAGCATACTACTCTGATGATTTGGGGGGGGAGGCTTAACCCCTTGGCCATCCCCTGGATCCGTCAGTGACCACTTTTACTAATTAAACACTGCAAAGCTTAATTGACAGTTTATCAATAACTTAAATTGTTAAGATTGTAACCACTTCAGTCTTTAATTGCCATAGTAAACAGATTTTTGTAATTTTGGTCTAATAACTCAATTACTAGAAAACCATTGGAAATATCGATTTGGAGAAAAATAATATTTTTACGTAAAATTGATAAGATATTATAAATCTGTAGAGAAAAATTATAAAAATTAACATAAAAAAAAATACGGGCCGAAAACCCTCTTCACCAACTTAAATAGGACGCTTATGATTTGCATGTCGAAAAACGGAGTATCACATGTTATTTAAGGTAAAAAGTTATATAAGACCCATACATTTTTAAATGGGTGGAGTTCTCTTAACTCTGGGCGGAACCTTGCACCAGAAATTAATAAGATTGGCTCATATAAACTTGACGAATCCATTGAATAAGGGATTGATGAGGAATCCTGTATGCAGTGCTCGTAGAGTAGAGTGCATGTCAGATGAACAGCTTTATGGAAACTGGTACGTGTTATGTAATTTTAAAGATGAAATAATCTTGACATGAACACTGCTAAAATAATAACTGAACTACTAAAAAACTGAAGAAAGTTTTAGTCATTTACCGTTGACAAATGAAAACAGTTAATTATACAGTAGATTACACTAATTAATTGACTGAATTTGTACTGGAAAAGTTGAATCAATAATCAGAGAAGACCCACCTTTAACAGAATCTCTAAGATTTTTGGCAACTGAAGAATCTTAGAGGGATAAATACAAAGTCAGTATGAGAAACCAGGTACAGTGGGAATAGAGTAGAGGATATATCAAGTTGTATCAATAAATCATAAATGCTGCAATAAGTAAGGCAAATTGTTTTTAAATTTTTTTTTTATCAGTAAGAACTGGTCGCTTGGTAGGCAAGTAGAGCGAGCCTTAACTGTCTTATAGTACCTTCGGGTACAGAATGTCAAACATGGAGCAGCAAAATGAAGAAAACCATAAAATGAAATGACGTTAGAAAGGTTTAGTTCGTCAATGATCCCGGAATTATGCTAATTTTGGGATCACTTTCTGGTAGGCTGAAAACCATAGATAGGTTTGAAGAATTTTTAGTAAAACAAGTAAGTGATTTACAGATCATGCAGCATTTTAAATGAATTTTTGAAAATTCGCAAAAAAATCTGTCCCACTGAAAGATTTTGGCGGAGGTCAAAGCCGAAGCCGAATGGTGGGTCCTAGTCATAACCTTTGACAGAAGCCGAAGGTTTAACTTTCATAAAAAAAATCAATAATACTTTTAAAAATCTTAATAATATCGATGAAAAATCTACATGAAATATTGATATGCATACTATATAAACTAAAGAAGGATCATGAGGATTTTATATATATATATATATATATATATATATATATA